>JAREIK010002682.1:1522157-1558486 GCA_029783825.1 Sapria himalayana
AAAACAAAGAGGATAGATATGTAAATGCACAACAAATAGATGCTTTGACAATGATATGAGGGAGATCAACGGAGCGTGGCCCCAGTGGGAGTCAGAATTATGGTAGATCAAAATCTCGAAGTAAGAAAAATATTAAATGTTATAACTGTGATAAGAAAGGACACTTAAAAAGAGATTGTTGGTTTAAGAAAAGAAATATAGATGATGAGTTATCTAAGACACAAGGGAATGTTGCAAGCATTAATGATGAAGATAGTATTTTGTATAGTGAGGTAACAATAATAGTTGAAAGTAAAAAACAGTTTAGTGATGTATGGTTGCTAGACTCAGGAGCATCGTGGCATATGACTTCTCGGAGAGATTGGTTTCAAATATATGAACCAATCTCAGGTGGGTCAGTGCACATGGGTGATGATCATACTTTGAAAATTATTGGTGTGGGTACTCTCAAAATTAAAATGTTTGATGGTATGCTTCGTACCATTCAAGATGTACGACATGTGATTAACTTGAAGAAAAATCTATTGTCTTTGGGACAAATAGATAGTCTTGGATGCAAAACTCATATTGAAAATGGGATGATAAAAATTGTGAGAGGTTCACTCGTGGTAATGAAGGGAGAAAAGATCACGGTAAATTTATTCATGCTTAGAGGAGAAATAGTACAGGAAGCAGATGCATGTGTTGCATCAATTACTAAGGAAGAAGAATCAACAATGATATGGCATCTTAAACTATGTCACATGTCAGAACAAGGTTTGAAGATTCTCTCTAATAAAAAGTAACTTCCGGGGCTCAAAACAGATAATTTACCTTTTTGTGAGCATTGTGTTACTAGTAAGCAGAATAGATTGGCATTTAAAAGATCAAATGTAAGAAGTAAAAATACGCTAGACTTGATATATTCTGATGTATGGGAATCACCTGAAATATCTTATGGAGGAGCAAAGTATTTTGTATCCTTCATTGATGATTATTCAAGGAGATGTTGGGTATATCCAATCAAGAAAAAGTCAGATGTATTTTTAACTTTTAAAGAATTCAAAGTATTGGTGGAACTTGAATCTGGGAAAAGAATTAAGTGTTTGCGGACAGATAATGGAAGTGAGTATATAGTTGGTGAATTTCTTGTTTTTTGTAAGCAAGAAGGTATCAAACGATAGTTCACCGTCACATACATGCCACAACAAAATAGAGTAGCAGAACGGTTGAACAAAACTCTTGCAGGAAGAATAAGAGCAATGTTAACAACTGCAAGACTACCCAAGTCCTTTTGGGCGGAAGCAGCAAAAACTACATGCTATGTGATAAATCGATCGCCATCAATATCGATTGATTTGAAGACACCGATGGAGATGTGGACGGGTAAGCCAGTAGACTACTCTACTTTACATTATTTTGGATGTCCTGCATATGTAATGTACAACACCCAAGAAAGAGCAAAGCTGGATCCAAAATCCAGAAAATGCATATTCTTAGGGTATGCTGAAGGAGTAAAGGGGTATCGCCTGTGGGAACCCACTGACCACAAGGTAATTATCAGCAGAGATGTAATTTTTAAAGAAAAAATTGAAGATTATAACACATTTAAAGAAGTTTTAGAAGCTACCACTATTCATGTAGAAAATGATCAGATACAAGATGTTCCAAAGTCAATGGAGAAAGAATTAGAGCATGAAGCACAAGAACAAGTCATATCTGAGGCTCAAGGGGTTAGTCGGCCAATTCATAATAAAAGACCGCCAGCTTGGCACTCAGAGTATGTTATGGAGAGCAACATTGCATATTGTCTCCTAACAGAAGATGGAGAACCTTCAACATTTCAAGAAGCTTCAAATAATTCAGATGCATCTCTATGGATGACAGCAATGGTGGAAGAAATTGAAGCTCTACAAGAACAAGACTTGGAAGCTAGTACCGTTACCAATCAGAAGAAAAGCTATTGGCAACAAATGGGTTTACAAGATAAAGCGGGATAGCAATGATCAAGTAGAACGGTATCGTGCAAGATTGGTGATAAAGGGGTATGCTCAGAAAGAAGGAATTGACTTCAATGAAATTTTTTCTCCGGTGGTTCGTCTTACAACAATTAGTGTAGTAATGACTCTATGTGCTACACTTGATTTGCATTTGGAATAGTTAGATGTTAAAACTGCTTTTCTTCGTGGAAAAATTGAAGAAGAAATTTATATGTTCCAACCAGAAGGATCTGTTGAAATTGGTAAGGAGAACTTGGTTTGTAAGTTGAACAAATCTCTATACGGTTTGAAACACGCACCAAGGTGTTGGTATAAGAGATTTGATTCCTTCATCATGAGCATTGGATATAATAGATTCAATTCAGACCATTGTACATACTACAAAAGGTTTGAAGAAAATGATTTCATCATTTTACTATTATATGTGGATGACATGTTGGTAGCAGACCCAAACAAATGTCGAATCCAAGAATTGAAGGCACAGTTGGCTAGGGAATTTGATATGAAGGACTTAGGACTAGCAAATAAGATTCTAGGGATGCAGATTTACCAAGATAGAAATAATAAGAAGATTTGGCTTTCTCAACAAAATTATTTTAACAAAATCTTGCGTCGCTTCAACATGCAAGATAGTAAGCCAATTTCTACCCCTCTTCCTGTTAATTTCAAATTATCATCAAGTATGTGTCCTAGCTCGGAAGAAGAGAGGATGAAGATGTCTCGAGTACCGTATGCATCAGCAGTGGAAAATTTAATATTTACAATGATTTGTACAAGACCAGATATTGCACAAGCAGTGGGTGTGGTTAGTCGATTCATGGCAAATCCGGGCTTAGAACATTGAAGTACTGTGAAGAGGATTTTCAAATATCTGAAAGTAACCTCAAATACTACAATATGTTATGGAAGTTCAGATCTTATTGTCAGAGGTTATGTTGATGCAGACTACGCTGGAAATGTTGATAATAGCAAGTCTACAACAGGTTATGTTTTTTCTCTTGCTGGAGGAGCTGTAAGTTTGGTTTCGAAATTGCAGCCTATTGTATCTACTTCTACGACAGAAGCAGAATATGTTGCAGCTACACAAGCCAGTAAAGAAGTAATCTGGTTGCAAATACTGTTGGAAGAGCTTGGATATAAACAAGATAATGTTGCTTTATTTTGTGATAGTCAAAGTGCTCTATACTTAGCAAGAAATCCAGTATTTCACTCCAAAACAAAACACATCAGGGTACAATATCATTTAGTACAAGAGAAAGTAGAAGAATGAAGTGTGGATTTGCAAAAGATTGATACCGAAGAAAACATAGCGGATATTTTAACCAAACCGATCAGCAATGATAAGTTTGAATGGTGTAGAACTTCATGTGGCTTAACACGATTGGAAGCAAGTATTGACAAGCAAAGAAAGTCATTTTCAAGTGGGAGAATGTTATTTTAATATGGGTTAGGTGAAAATCACCTTGCCCACATTGGAAAATTGTTTGGAGATTTCCAAACTTTTTCCTATATAAAGGACTTTTCTATTTCTTTGAAATTAATTCCCATGTATTCCAATTTCTCATTTTATTTTGAATGTATTTTATTTCCTGATGTAATTTATTACTTTACTTTTGAATTTTCTATCTTTCAAATTATTGCGGGTTTAGTTTTATTTTATAACACTCTGTCTCTTCTTTAGCAAAAATTGGTTTCTTGATCTCCAACCATGTTCTTTAGTAAAAATAGAGAGCATGGTTGGAGTTGCTCTAAAGAGCTCCAAGTTACGAGCTCGTTAAGACTAAAGAGCTCCTGTAATCTTGTTGAGCTCCTGCAAACTCACGGGAGCTCGTAAGGAGCTACAATGATCTCATACGGAGTTGCAGTGAGCTCCTAAGATGTAGTGACCTCATAAGTAGATCCCGTGAGCTCGTAAGGAGCTCCCATGAGCATGTAAGGAGATTCTGACTTCTGTGAGCTCATAAAGAGCTCATGTGAACTAGTAAATAGCTTCCATGAGCTCGTAAGGAGTTTCGGTAAAGCTCGTAACGATCTCACTTGAGCTACTGTGATGAGGTAAGAAGCTAATTTGAGCTTTAGGTAGCTCATAACGAGTTCCACATTATGAGCTCGTAAGGAGTTCCGGTGAACTCGTAACGATCTCACTTGAGCTACTGTGAGGACGTAAACAGCTAATTTGAGCTTTAGGGAGCTCGTAACGAGTTCCACATTATGAGCTCGTTCAGATCAAGTAAGCTTGTTGAGCGCCCAAGAACTCGTGGAGCTCCGAAGAGCTCGTGACGAGCTCCCGTGATGTGCCACGAGTTAAGGAGCTCGTTGAGCTTGCAGTTGCCCAAGCTTGTGAAACTTCTGGCAGCTTCCAAGAGTGATGAGCCCCTAGCAGTGACGAGCTCCTTCAAGTTCGTTACATAGATATTACTGGCAGTTATTTTGGCTGTACGGGTGTTTAGGGAACATTTAATACAAGGTTCACTTATTAAAACTATTTTTTAAACTCATAAATGGTTAGATGTACAAAATATTTAGGTATTATTATATTTTGGTATACCATTTATAAAAAATTGAAAAAAAATAACCTATGTTTTAATATTGTAAAATTAAACCAACCTATTATTGATTTTTAAAGCACTCACTAATCCTAATACTAAATTAAAATACACTTGATTTTAATACATTATCACTTTAATTTAATCTTTAATCAATATTCACTCCCCCATCTCCCCTCACCCTACGGCCTTCCCCTCGCTCGCAACTCCATCGTGGTCCACCAAGGAGCTCACTAGAGTTCCTAGGCAGAGCTCATTATGACTTGTGAGTTTTTTTTAGAGGTAGATAGTTTTTAAAATAAGGATAATTTTATATTAATATAAAAGTGTACCAAAACATGATTCTCCCAGCACATTATCGACCAAATCAACTTTGAGAAAAAAATTACTATATAACAGATCTGTAAATAATTACAATTATAAAAAAAATGAATAGCGGACACCAGCCTCCTCGGTAAATAGTAAGTTGTTCTGTCGGCACTCGCCATCCTGGAAGTGGCAAACAGGAACAGCCTACCAGAAGGCCGAAACTCTACTTCCTCGACAAAATAAATGGCTCGTCCATGTATCATCAAATCAGAAACAGCTGACTTCTCCATAACTGAAACCAACACTCACTTGCAAAAACTAATGGTGGCCTGGGTTACAAAATAATGAAGCAGAATCAACATCATCTTCACGCCGTTTCTTTAAATTCACTTGCGGGTTTCCTCTTCTCATCATTTCCACGAATTCTTGATAGCTGATACGTCCATCCTTATTTAAAAAAAGAAAAAAAAAATCTCAATTTAACAGAAGACTCAGTGGTGATGCTGAGAGCAATGCAGGAGAGAAAAATAAAATTGCTTACATTATCTGAATCAACTTCCATGAGAATTTCCTTTATGTCTACCTCACAGAAGACCCCAAACTCACGCAGAGCTTCCTCAAGTTCTTCAATGGTAATAGACCTGAAAATGAATTCATAGACCAGATACAACAAAATTTCATACAACAGTAGAAACATGACTGTCAAAACAGAACCTCAACAAATTAATTAGATTCCAAAGTTGCTTTTACCCGCTTTTATCTTTATCAAAATGTTGGAAGGCATTCAGAAGATGACCATCTTTATCGATTCGGTTGAATTGCATAGTTGCCGCGACAAACTCTCTGTAGTCTATTGTTCCATTGTTGTCAACGTCCATCTGTTTTCAAGTACAAGAAAATATGAACTTTCAAAGTTGATGCCAAATCAAACCAGGGGGAAGAACAACGTACAGCTTTCATTATTTGTGCAAGTTCTGTTTCAGTTAGCTTTACGCCTAGACCTTGAAGTCCATTCCTCAGTTCATCAAACGTTAATGTGCTACTGTTGTCGGTATCGATTCCCTTGAACATCTCTTGCAATCCCTTTATGTCTTCCTCAGAGAGACAGCTAGCAATAAACTATTCGATATTCAAAAGTGGCAGCCCAGAGTGGAGGCCACAAAAAATTAAGTATTATTTGTCAATCTTATTATCACTAATGTGAAGCACATATATTCAAAAACAGTTGTATTTGATAGATCATGCTATGACTCAATCAATATGTTAGAGCATACAATGACTCAGATAAATATCAATTAAGAAAATTAATGGAGATATTTTTGAGAATTCAAATTCAACTGACATCCTTACCCTACAGTAAACATATCATCTCAATAAGTTGAATTCTCCAACTTTTCACTTAATTTTCTTAGCTGATTTTTGAGTTTTGACCAAGTCATTGCAATCTCTAATAAAATATTAATTCTATTTCTTGGAAAGTCACCCTACTTGTACTATTAATGTTCTATTTCTTGCAATCTTTGGTTGAAATTAAGATATCAAAAAAATAATAATACAAAATAAAAAGTGCCTGCTTGCCATACATTAATGTTCTATTTCTTGGAAAGTCACCCAACTTGTACTTTCCAAGAAGTTGATTCTTGAAGTAATATACTTAGAAAAATCTTTCAATATATTTGGTGGTGGTACACATTTTACTTTAATGAGAAATTAAAATTGAGTTTGATTTATTTAATCTTCCCAATTAACATCCAACTTCAAACCACCATCATCATTACGTAAATTATGTAACTAATTGAGATCAATTATGTAACTAACTTTTTATGATTATAAATATTACAAAATATAATATTAAAAACATAAAAAAAATAACATTCTACAAAATACATATATCAAATACTCTTATATAATATACACAAATAATTACAACAATTCACAAGTTGAATAATCTCATTAAAAATATAAAAAATAAATAAAATAATAAAAAAACTACAACAAATAAAAGGCAATTAGGTTTCAAAGAAAAATATATATATAAATTAAAACCTTTTGCAAAAAAAAAACCATTTTGGATGTTGAGAAACATAAATAAATTTAGATGAAACTGGATTTTGAGAAACAAGTCTAACTCAACCCTAACCAAACAAGTCATTAAAATACTAAAAAAGAAAATTAAGACATGCTTGGTTATAGATATGCATACATATAAATATTTATTTTTTTAAAAAATTGAGCACTCAACATGTAAGTTGCCCCTGTGATTTTTACTTTTATATATAGATTTTATATTTCCACTAGTTACGATCAAATTGTAAGTTGCAATTATGTCCACTTTCTATGTTTTTACTTGACCAAAATCCAACTCAGCCCTAACCAAACAAGCCTTTTAAAACTCTAATAAAAATGGGATGTCCTTGGTTTTTTTTTTGGTTTTAGGAGGGCAAGAGTAATTGAACAATAAAGTACCAAATAAGGAAGAAGCAAAAGGAAACAAGAAAGATTGGATAGGATGGGATACCCTTAGAGCGACTTTCTTCAATTTATTCATTGCTTTGAATTGCTTGAGCCTAGTAATGACAGCATTGTCTAGAGGAATATCTGGTGCATCTCCATCCTCCTTAATCCATGGATGATCTGAAGAAATCCCAGAAAAAAAAGGCCATTATCTTGATTGGGCACTCGATAGTCTTGTTGCTTGTATATCAAGGAATCACAACAACAACAAAAATGAATGACGAAATAGATTCAACAAACAAGCTCACCCAGAACCTCTATGGCCGTGATCCTCCTTTTAGGATCACTAGTTAGCATCTTTTTTACAAGATCCTTTGCAGAATCCGAAATAGAAGGCCAGGGATCACTTTCAAAATTAATTTTTCCTTCAAGGATGGCTTTGAAGATCCCACTCTCAGTATCTAGCAACAACTTAGATACATTATCTTCAATGAGAAGAATCAGGATGCAATCTATAACCATGAACCCAAAAAAAAATGATAGAATAAGCCACCAAGTACCAGCCCAAAACGGAGGAATTCCAGTTAAAAGAATGAATAATATTACTCCCACACTCCAGATATCAGCTTCTGGACCGTAGCACCTTTTCAAAACTTCAGGCGCAATGTAATAAGCGCTTCCAACAACATCTCTGAATTTGTCTCCTAAAAGGAGAAAACACAGAACTAATTACTCTTTAAAGCTAAAGAAACGATAGGTGAAAGAATCAAAATCAATATAATAAAACAGAGTCAGAGTTCCACTTATAGCATGAACATGGTTAATGATGTACATGAGGCATTAGTTTAGCACGAATGGACAGATAGAGATGAGTTGTATGACCAAAAATTTGACTATATCATTGTTATAGTTAGGATGTTCAATCTAATTATGTTTGTTGTTGCGTGAAAGAATAAATCAAGATCAAACAGAAGCGAAAATGGAACCAGACTCAGAAAGGATTGAGAGGAACAAAATGCAACCTTGCTTGTAAAACACTGATAATCCAAAATCAGTTGCCTTGAGAGCGGAATTATCATCACTGTTAAGCAAAAGAAAGTTCTCGGGCTTGAGGTCTCTATGAATAACACCCGCGCTGTGACACGTATACACGATTTGCACTATCGTTCTAAGTAAAGAAGCAGCAGCCTGCTCAGAATAATGACCCTTAGCTATTATACGATCGAAAAGCTCTCCCCCAGCGCACAACTCCATCACCAAATGAACAGAATCCTTATCCTCGTACGCTCCTTTGAGCTCTACAATGTTTGGCTTGCCTGCCAAATGATGCATTATCTGAACCTCCCTCCGAACATCTTCAATGTCCTCTTTCTGAATTAGTTTGTTTTTCGCAATTGTTTTGCATGCAAATTGCTCATTGTTGAACTTGCGAGTACAGAGATGCGTGATGCCGAATTGTCCTCTCCCTAGCTCCTTACCGAAATTAAAGACCAATTTTATATCCTCCATCGGCCGATCCAACACGTGCCCGCCATGAGCCGTCTTGCCAGATGGAACCAACGTTGGAAGCAAGGAATTGGCATTCAAATGAGATTTCTTCTGCGTCGAACTGTTTCCAGGCCCGTGTTCTTCTTTCTCTTGATAACGGAAGCTGCCGGCGCCGACTCGTGAGCAACAATTACCCATTGGTGTTAACAACGAGAAGCAGACTGATGAGGGTTAAGACGGAGGCTCAGATATGGCTTCTGTCAATGAATTGCAAGATACCGTGCGAATGAAGAAGACATTGACGAGAATGAGGTTGCTGGAGGAAATGTGGAAGGAGTGGCAATGCCAATGGCAACTGGGACGAGTTTGGTTAGACTTCCAAAGGGGGAAACGACAGAAGATGATCGACGGGGAGTAATCTTCGGATAACAATTAGCAAAAACGCGTTGAAGGAGCCTTTTTTAGGAAATTGTCTATTTTGCTTTCCAGCATGTTTAGCCATCGGTTGCGAACATGGGAAGCATCAAATTCTGCGGAGAAGAAAGGGGGCGTATTACTATTACATGGTCAACGTAGACGTCAACTTCAAAATAACACTATAATATTAATAGCATATGATAAATAAAAGCAAAAAACAAATAAATTTATTTATATAATATTGATTCCCAATTTAAAAATTTGTTTCAATTAAAATTAAATTAGATAAAACTTATCTATATATATATATATATATGATATTTGTGCTTTGGTACAATTTATCAACTATACACTCAAATTCTTCAAATAAAAAACATTAAAAAATAAACATAATTTTTCAAAATTAAAAACATTAAAATCAAAAATTATCCAATTTTGATGCATTAAAATTAGAGGTGTAATACGTGCCAAGTTCAATTGTGCCTAGCCAGAAACTCCACAGTCTGAAATCATGCCTTGGGTCGGGCTAGGCTGCAGCTTGGCATATTTCATGACATTCTAGGTCGACATGAATCATGATTCATGCCGGGTCAAACACGACCAGTGTGCATTGCCCGATGACATGGTAAACCGGGCTAATTTAGGTTTTTTTTATTTGACCGATTTGATGATCAAATTTCGATCTTCCCTTCACAGAGCAGTCAATTTTTTTTAAAAAAAATACTTCCATATTTTAATTGATCGGCCACCATGATTAGGTAAAGCCTTTCCTCAATAGCACACTTGAGAACTTGGCAAATAATAGTCTTGAAGCCTATTTGAGACCATAAATTAACTTGGGCAGCTTGCAATGAATGTTAGGAGGAAGAGTCTCCCTTAGAGTAATTCATTATGAAGGAAAGCATTATTAACATCCAATTGGATGAGATGCCACCCATGAATAGATACTATAACCGACAAAAATTTAATTATTACCAACTTAGCCATTATGGAAAATATGTCTATATAATCCACACCTTGTTGGGTATATACTTTTGTAATTAAGTACACTTTCATCACAAAATTTTAACTTGTAAGCACATTTACATTTCACAACTCATTTCCAAAAGGAAGAGTGGTTAAGGACAAAGTACCATTCAACCCAAATGGAAGAGTGGTTAAGTACAAAGCACCATTTAGCTTTGTAAGTATCATATTTACATAATTACCATATGTATTGTCTCTCTCATGTTTCATTAGTGGGAACTACATAAGTGAAAGCAACTCAATGGGCTGACATCGCCTTATGAGTCAATATATTCATGAAAGTCTTAAGGATTATGTATCATAGTCTTTATTAGTGATGATATGACTCTCACACTAAAAATAAAAGTCTTAAAAGAATATTTCATATAATATTCACCTCAATCATGAATTAGTTCTTCTAAGATATATATATATATATATATATATTTGTATGTAAACTTGTTTATACCTCTAGCTTTGTAAGCACCATACTCATAATGATTAACATATCCAAATATAAAATTTTAATATATTTTTTTATCTTATGCATTGTGATTGGAAGGGCTATCACTTTCTTTCTAATGTATGCATGAGTGAACCTCATAATTTTCCTATCACCCTCCACCATGATAACTCATGCAAATTCATCAATATTAAAATTCCTAATCTAAGTTACACAATATAAATTTCTATAACACAATATTCAAATTCCTAATTTATATTGTGTTAGTTTCTATAACACAATATAAATCAAAATCCATTTATTAATATAAAAACTATTTATATATCACACAAACAAGTTACACCAATCTTATATTACATGCCATTTTGATATAAATTTCTGAATTTAGCCTAGAGATTAGGGGTTTAAGAGTGAGACACCCAACCCTAGGGTTTAGCTTATATTTAGCATCCCTTACTAGCTTGTTGAGCCCGTAGGGAATGCAAATATTACCTCTAGGGTTTGGTTTTTGTACTTTGGATATTGCTTGGTTCATGAAAGAAGATGAATATTAGAGTTTTCTCTCAATTTTTATCCCTTCCTCTTTTATACTCTTAACATTTCTATATTACTTTAAGCACAACATTGGTTTTCAACTCTTGAGGTTGAGGTCGTGACTTTAGAAAGTGATAGCGATTCTAGAATGTATCTCAATCTTTTTGTTATACAAACTCATACAATTAGGTAATGTCTACAACTTAACCCTAATGTCTTTATAACATAAAGTCATGACACTAGTAATGACTGTGGATTCAGTATTTATCTCTTGTATTCATCATTTAGCCATGGTGCTTGAAATAACCTCTCATGTGTATTATATGGCCATGACATTAGGAGTTGTCATGGCTTTGGCATTGGTTGTTTAGTATTCAAACTACTAAATTTGTTTTATATATTTTAGAGGGTTATGATGAATTGTAAACATGAAAATAAAGATATTATGGGTTGATTTTATGACTTTGATATTTTGATGAGTTTTGATGAATAGTTATGAAATCAATAGGTTTTAACATCTATTCTTGGCTGAAACTCTACCTAATTAGTAATGGTAATTCTTGTATGTAATAATCTACCAAATCATTAGCACAATCTTTCTATGATACATCACATTCTTAGGGGCTATAATATTATCATGGAATCACAGCCACAAATAAAAAAATTTAAATGGCGGCAATATTAATTCTATGTCATAGAAACTAAGTACTCCACTTCTTCTCTTGGTCGAGATCAAGTCTAAGTGGCATGCCTTTATCTTTAATATGTTTTAGTACTCTCGAGTCAAGGTCATAATCATTTTCTAAAGCGATGACTTTTGAGCTATAGAACATTATAGAGACACAACTACTTAGCACAAAGTCGTGATAATTATTTAGAGTTATAAGTTTTTTGACACTAAAGTCATAGAGATTATTACTCGAGTATCACTATTCTCCAAGGCCATGGATATTGTCCTCAAAGGAAGACATAGTCATGACTTGTATACTCAAGCTAATTTCTAGTATTAGGGCATCCTCGCAAAGCCATGACAGCATGATATATGAAAGAATAAGAGGACTAGTGTCGAGGCCACCTAACATGTCACTGACATTTAAAAAAAATAAAGGGAAAATTGTGTGCCATAGCTATTTCCCTGCACCATAACCTTTTATGGATGACAAGATTACAAATGCATAAAGTTATGACTACTTCACATTGTCATAACTTTGTATTATAAAGATATCAAGACTAAGTCATGGTCATTTCTAGCATTACAATTTTATGTTATTGAAAGATTAAGAAGCAAACCATGGTCATCATCATTTTCTAGAGTCACGACCTCATGTAGAAGAGATAAAGGCAAAAGTTGCTACTTTCTTCTAAATATTACAACTCCTACTTAAAGTAATACAAAGTTGACCGAGTATAACTATGGAAGATAAAGAAATTTCAAAAAAGATTCATTCTCTCTTCTTCTCCCTCACACAACTAACAAAGTCAAGGTGACTACTAACCATAGAAGAGAATCTCACACTTTTTAAGGGTTTCGCAACTAAGCAAGGGATGTAAGATATATGCTAGTTCCTAATGCTAGGGAGTATGGCTCGCAAGCCCCCTTCTCTAGGATTGCTTCAAATTTTGTAATAAAATAGTATGTGTGTAGGGTTTGTATAATTTGAATCTATGTGATGTGATTTTGATTTATAATTGATGAATGAATAGTTTGATTTATTTTATATTATGGATATTGATAGATAGTAATTAAATAGAATTTGAACTAGGGGTTTGACTATTGTTAGGTTTATATGAGATTATAATGGTGGATGGTGACATATAAACCACAATGCTTACTCACATAGTAATAGCTTTGTTCAGCCACCTAATTTTATTGGTTAAGTAATATTCCAAAATCTCTTTAATAAGAGTGTTCATTAGTTGAGATTCACAAGTATACTAGTCATATAAGTAGTATAATGGACATTAGTCTAAATATCTATCTTATATGGATTGTTATATGATTTGGTTATTCATCAATGAGAGTCTATTTTTAGTAAAATAAAAACTTAGATTGTTAGAAAATCTTAGATCCATAGTTTATTCATTTAATATATGTAATATCATTAAGTTGCTTGACATATATTATATTGGACATATAATGAATGTTTGGGTGTTATACAATGACTCTTTATCTCAATGACATAAAAAGTATATTATACATTCTCATTATGTCACCAATGAGAGAATAATTTATTATTATGTGAGTGTCATTCATAATTCTATACCTTTTAAGAAACTTCATTAACTTCCCTTAATGTTTGTTTCATATGTTTACATTTATTCTCTGGCATTTATTGTTATAAAGACCAATGATTGACATAGTTTCTAAGTATTTATATTTTCAGCTTCATAAGCACTATACTTGCATAAAAGTAACATATGTTTTTCTCAAGTTTCATAGGTAGGAACCATATGAATAAGAATAGCTCACAAGGATAATCACAACCTTTCAAGTCACAAATACTTGCACATGTCCTGAGAATTACATTTCATCATTTTTCTGAGGTAATGATGTGATTCACACAAAAAAAAAGTAAACTCCTGAGAAAATATTTTTTATAATATCTATCCCAATCGAGAATTAGTTCATTTAAGATATGCAGAATAGATTGACATGTTAAAGTGTTCATATTTTTGATTTCATATGTGTCATATTCATGATGATTAACATGCTGATAAGCAGTCTAATTTTTTTTTAAAAAAAAAGAAATTGGACCTCCTGGGTGACCGCCCTATAGGGTCCCCATCACGTGGTCATGCGGGTCGGTTTACCATGTCGTCAGGCTAGGCACATGGGCTATGCCTAGCCCGGTACGAGGGATGGCTCATGTCGGCCCAAGACACAATTATGGAACATGTCATGCTGGGTCAGGTACTATCGAACCTTCTTGACCATGGGCCATGCCTAGGCCTCCCGGTCCATTTAACACCTTGACCCTCATTTCCAAACTTATGTGATATAATCTTATTTCAGACTTTCCCATCCAATTGTCTTGGTTAGCATTTATTTGTATTAATTCTATTAAGATGAAATTCATGTTATCTTTCAAATTTGGCTTATATTCTCTTCTTGATAGTTGATAATTCAAGCTTGATTCTCTTTGATTATTATAGCTCATCGTATTATTCTCAAAATTTCTTATAATTTTCATAACTTTCTGCAATCCATTTCTATAGCCTCCGTATAATAAATTTTTATGATTTTGTTATGTTCAGGTATTAAGATATCAGAATATTATTGTTGGGTCAAAACACGTATCCTTTACTTTACATTTCATTGGCTTTTTCTATTTGATAAATGGGATCCTAGTCAACTATTTCAATTTGATGCAAAATAGTGATTTCTTTTAATTCTCTTCATTTTTTCTCTTGGGTGTCAGACCTCTTTAGAAGATTCTTGATTTTTACTTATATTATGGTGAATCAATCTAACTCCAACACTACAACTTTTCTTATCCCAAAGAAATGACTCATTAGAGTTTAGTAGTTAGGAACAATAACTTTTCCTCTCACTGTCATATCAACCATATGCCTCATCATATAATTTAGTATGTTGTAGAAAGTTTGGGCTAGGAGTGACAACTTGAACCCATGTTGAGGGCACCTTCTTAAAATGGTCCTATGCATCATACAGAGTCTCTTGCTCATCTTGCCAGAACTAACTTATCTCACTCTATAATTGAGAAATAATTTTAAGTGAGAAAAACTTATTGAGAAATGTCCTCATAGTTTATCCTAACTCTCAATCGAGCCATGAGATAATCAATATAACCAACTCTATAACTTATCTCTTAATGAGAATTAGTATAGATGTAACCTTATTGCAGTGAAGTTAACTCCAAACATCTTTATGGTATCACATAGTTCCAAAAATAACACAATATGTGTATTAGGATCCTCCAATACTCTTTCTCTATATGGGTGTTGTTGAACCATCCCCATCAAACTAGACTTCAACTCAAAATAGATTGATTGTACTTAGAGGTGTCAAACGGGCCGGCCCAGCACGGCACGGCCCGTGGGCACGGCAAGGCCGTGCCGTGCCGTGCCGGCCCGCTCGGGCATGGCTTGGCAGGGCAGGCGGGGCGGGGCGGGTCGGGTCTGTTTGGACCCGACCGGCGGTCTTTTTACCAGGGGCGGGGCCCGGTTGGGTCACGACTCACGACTCACGACGCAGGCACGCATGGCACGCCGCCAGTGCCACGCGTGCCTGCGTAAACCGGCACGGGATGGACCCGTGCCAGGCACGGCACGGCACGTGCTTTGTTCGCCCGGGCACATTTTTTGATCGTGTCGGGCCGGCCCAGGCACGACCGAACCGTGCCGTGCCTCGTGCGGGCCGGGCCGGCCCGGCACGTTTGACACCTCTAGGGGAGAGAGGGGGAGAGAGTGAGAGAGAACAAGCAAGAAAGGAGAGCGAGAAAGAAAATAACAAGAGAAAGTGAGTGACACAAAGAAAAAAAGGAATAGAGTGACAGGAAGAATTAGAGAGGGAGAGAGAGAGACACATAGAGAGTGCAGTGTTAGAATGAAAAATTATATAAATGAAAATGAAATTGCTTTTGTATAAATCTATCAAATGTTACAACTTTTGTCATACATAAGTTCATATTTGAGCCTGAGGCTTAGGGGCCGAGATTAGGTAAGAGTACGACCCTTATTTGTATAATACCATATATGAGCCTGATCAACGGACACTCTCATGCTACGTGCTTACATATTGTTGATATTATATCTTTGCCATTTAATTTCAAATTAGTTCAACAATTTAATATTATTCCATATATAATTATATGTTAGGATACATATAGTAAATGTAGTTATAAATAGTTACATACAGGTAAACATATAATTATATATAGATATATGCATACAAGTAGTTATAAGTAAATATAAATAAATGTATACAATGTTATTAAAAATTATATAGATTTACATATATGTATACATAATTAAAAATAAAGTTATATTTATTTATATAAAGTTATGTATAGTTATATATATAGTTATACACATATAGTTAAACATTGTGTGGTATGCTTTTATACATATAATTATAAATATTGTTACATGTAGTTATACATATAGTTACACGTATAGTTAGACTTATAATTATAAATGTATGTATATATATTTTATCATATAATTTCATATATTTATACATATAGTTATGTATATGTATGGATATACTAAAATATATTTTTTATACTAATATATAAAAATGTATATTAAATAAATGTTGTTAATTATATATTTAAATATAGTTATGGATAAAGTTTTTATAGTTATACATATAGTAAGATAGAATTATTTATAGTTTTATGTTAGTATACATATAATATATATAGTTATAAAAAATTATATATCGTTAAACATTTAGTTATATATATATATATTCATACAAGTATTTAAATTTAGTTATACATAAATATATACAATGTTATAAACAAATATATAGATTTACATATATGTATACATATATGTATAAATAGTTAAAAATATAGTTATTTTTAATTAATTTAGTTTTGCAAATATTTATAAATAGTTATACACATATAATAAATATGATGTTGTATGTTATTATACATGTAATTATAAATATAGTTACATGTGATTATACATATAGTTACACATATAGTTAAACTTATATTTATACATGTATGTATATATATTTGTTCATATAATTTCATATATTTATACATATAGTTATGTATAGGTATGGATATACTAAAATACAATTTTTATACTAATATATAAAAATATATATTATATGTATGTTGTTAAATATATATTTAAATATAGGTTATACATTAATAATATAAAATTAAGTATAGTTATATGTTATATATACAAAGTTTTATAAATATATACTAAGTTATAAACAAGTATATAGATTTACATATATGTATACATATATGTATAAATAGTTAAAAATATAGTTATATTTAATTATATAAAGTTTTATTTTGTTTTAAAAATATTTATATATAGTTATACACATATAATTAAACATAATGTTGTATGTTGTTATACATGTAATTATAAATATAGTTACATGTGGTTATACATATAGTTACACATATATTTAAATTTATATTTATACATGTAGTTATATATATTTATTTATATAATTTTATATATCTATACCTATAGTTATGTATAGGTATAGTTATAGTAAAATACATTTTTGAATACTAATATATACAAAAACATATTAATATAAGTTGTAAATTATATATTTAAATATAGTTATGCATAAAGTTTTTATAGTAATACATATAATAAGATATAATTATTTATAATTATATGTTATTATACATATAGTATATATAACTATAAATATTTTTATATAGTTAAACATATAGATATATATAGATATATTCATACAAATAGTTATACTTAAATATATAAAGTTATAAATAAGTATATCGATTTACATATATGTATACATACTTACAAATATAGTTATATTTAATTATATAGAGAGTTATAAAGTTATATAATTATTTATATATAGTTATACAAATATTTATATGTAGGCATACAACTTCAACAAATATCTAAAATATGGTCATCAATGATGTTTAGAGAAAGAGAGAGAGAGAAGAAATACTATATTTCTACAATTTTTCACATGAGCATTAAGTTACTTTGAATGGAAATTTACTACTGCTTCTATAGCAAAGAGATGTTATGCTAAAGCATCATAAATTTCTTCCATATATTTGCATGTCCATATATATATAGAAAAAAAATATGAAGATTAATACATATCGAATATTTCCATAAAAAATAAAACAACTGAATAAAAACTCACAATAATATAATACTATGAATAAAAATTATTAAATGACATTATAATTTATTAAATAAAATAAAAATTCACTTATAAATACAAAAAAAAACTATAAATACTCTTAATCTATATGAATCATCTCATCCTAGTATCTCAAGATAAAAAAATATAAAAATACAATATAATTCTCAGTTGTTTTGAAATTTTTATTTTTATTTACAACTTATTAATGTTCTTTATAATTCATTTTTCTATATTTTTATGATATGTTACTATTTTTTTATTATATTGTATTAATGTTCTTGAAATTATAATAATTTATATTTATTTTATTAAGATATGACATAATATTTAATAATATATGTTCTGGACTAAAAAATAATTAGTAAATATGTTTATATCATATTTAACTATAAAAGAGTACTCACATATATTCGCTAGTACTATAAATGAATGTTTCATTAATGATACATACATTTCCATAATACTTCTCATATTTTCTTATATTCTTTATTATTATTTATTACAAGATACATCTGCCACAAATTTTGTGAAACTTGAAACTTAGATTCAAGCTTGTAGGTTACAACTAATAGTTCTGGTACTCAACTAATACCTACAATGTTCAACTAACAATTACTACTCATATTTATTAGTTTTTTGAATTGTTTAAAATAAACATATTGTAGCACATAAAAATTACCATGTGTTTAAAAGATGTTGTTATAAACACGGCGGGATAAAGGGTATCCTAATGAATGTTGTCGTAAGAGAATACTCTTGTATGGCATGAAATTCATCAACGTTACAGAGATATCCAAACTCTTCATAATCCACATTTGTTAATGGTATAAATTATAGTTAATATAAATTTGGTAGAAGTTGAATTGTTTGAGTTATAATAAACTACATTGTTATTGCTAAAATCATAAATTGAAGTGGATAAAACATTTTTTGGTAGAAAAAAATCTATTGTGTTGCCTGACATTCGGGAGATTATAACATTAAAAATTTCTAAATATTTTTAATAGTTTTATATCCTCTATCTAAATCAAAAATATTATAGATTTAAAATATTATACTTTTTTTATCTACCTACCCTTCTCCCAAACTCAACCCAAAATTATTATTTGGCTCGTATATAAGCTATGAAGCTTCATGATTAGAATAGGTAAAATTCACGTCCCAACATTTAAACAACATGATAAATGATAGCACCATGGAAAATGTATCCAACATCTATGAGGATCAGACTCATATTATCAGTGTTAGAGTATTCATCATCTTTTGTCGATCAGTCTACCATGTTGTTGGTTCAGATTATTATTACCATGCCATTTGTTTTTAAAAATATTATTCTTGATAGTAATTATGTACAAAAAAGTTTGGTTCATATATGTTTTACTATCTTAGCTTGAGTGTCCATGATACATTGCTATATGTTGATCTTATTATATTAGTATGAATTCATTATTTTAATATTACTAAACTTGATTCAACAAGTCCACTCATCACAAACACAAGAGAGACCACAATGAATCATACACTACGAGACATCTATTGAAGGAATATTGAAATTAATAGAAATATAAGTGTTTTATTTCAAGAAACATAAATATGATGTTATTATATTTGAGATAATTTTGAGATAAATTTAATTTACAAAATGTTAGATACATGGTAAATATAAATCTTTACACACACACACACACACACACACCATGATAATCTTTGTTAAAGATAAGTGAAACCATAAGAAAATAAATGAATCATGTAGGAAAATGATAATAAAGTCTATGAAAAAATTAATAAGAATAATTAATTTTATATCATATGTTGACTTACAAGCTTATCACGTGCTTACTTACATGAATATTATGTGTTAGTATGTATGATTTACATGTCTTGGCTTACATGAGTGATAAGTATTGATTATGTGCTTACTATGTGTTCTCGTGCATTAATGCCAAGTGCTTGAAAGTGTGCTTATTATATGATGATGTGTATATCTGCCAAGGATTGACTTAACATGTGAAAGCTACGTGTTGGCTTACTAAATGTTGCATCAAAAATTAAAAAACTTGGAAGCTTGCCTATAAATAAAAGTGATTTTGGGTTCCTAGTACACAATAACACATATCATGAGAATATTTCAAAGTGAATTGAGAAACTCTTACTCAATTATTTTCATATACATGTGTGAATATTATTGAGTTTTTTAGAATTTGGTAGAATAGTTCAAGCTGGTTCAATCGAGTATAATCAGTTTAATTTAATTTGACATGCTAAACTATTATTTTATTTATTTTATTTATTTTATTGATTTTATTGATTTTATTGATTTTATTGATTTTATTGATTTTATTGATTTTATTGATTTTACTGATTTTACTGATTTTATTGATTTTATTGATTTTATTGATTTTATTGATTTTATTGATTTTAGTGATTTTATTGATTTTATTTATTTTATTTATTTTATGTATTTTATGTATTGTATTTATTGTATTTATTTTATTTATTTTATTTATTTTATTTATTTTATTTATTTTATTTATTTTATTTATTTTATTTATTTTATTTATTTTATTTATTTTATTTATTTTATTTATTTTATTTATTTTATTTATTTTATTTATTTTATTTATTTTATTTATTTTATTTATTTTATTTAGTTTATTTTTTTATTTTTTTTATTTTTTTTATTTTTTTTATTTTTTTATTTTTTTTATTTTTTTTATTTTTATTTTATTTTATTTTTGAATTCAAGCATTACTCATTTTTGAATATTTTTTGTAGATATCAAGTCGACATACCTAAGTATGTATACTAGTTATATATAAAATACTCATGCATATTGATGTATATTATTTTTGTAAATATCAATTCGGCAAACCTAAGTATATATATTATTTATATATTGTTTTTGTATATGGTTACTATCAAAACCCACATAATGACAATGCATTATATCTTAAAATGCATGAAGCATGTATATGAATAAGTTTATATACGAAATCCAAGCATACCATGGTGGTTAAAGAAGAAATTCGGAAACAAAAAAAAACAGAATAAAAATACTTAGTCTTCGATTAAGCAATCCAATATAATCGATGAAGAATTAATGTATAAACGTACCTCAAATTAATAACAAATTAAAACTTAAATATCAAATTAATTTTAGTTGAATCGGCATTGAGAGATAGATGACAGAATGTGGAGGAATTAGGTTCTGTTAGAGATGCGTCAAGTCGAGAGAGAGAATGTATATTTAAAAAAATTGTATATTTTTAATTATTAAAACATTAAATAAATAATATATATATATATAATACAAAAATACTCATTAATTTTATTTACTCATAAGATTTTTTCAACAAAATTAATGTGCGTGTAGCAAGGTACAAATGAAAAACAAATACCTTATAATTTTTTATTATAATATTAATTAAACAATAAATATATAAACAATAAAAAAAATATGTTTTGCCAAAAAAAATATCAAATAGATACAAAATTAACAAACTTCCTATAATAAGTCATAAATAAAAAGATGATTTATCTTCTAGCCACTCGCCTAAGAGTTATAAAATACTCTTATAGTTAAAAATTATATAAAAAATTATATTTTATGGTTATAAATTTTTATGAATTCATATTAATTTTTACAAAGATAATATGAAATAATTTTAAATGCAAAAAATTTCATATTATTTGATATCATTAATAATTTTTAAAATTCAAAGAATTACTTAAAGTGAGAATATAATTAAAAAAAGTAATATTTATTATTTTAATAAAAACTTAATGTTAAATACTATTTGTAAAAATATTACTCAATTGTTTAATTTTTATAAATTTTAGTAGGATTAAACATCTATGTATTTATTTATAATTATTATTTTATTTTCTTTTAACTTTATTGAAAAAATTATATTTTTATTATATTTCAAGATTTTCAAAATTTGTATTATTTATTTTTTTAAAAGTTTTCTATAATCATACAATTTTTTTAATACTTATAATAATATTAATATTTACTAGTTTATTCGTCAATTCAGATATTTTTGAAAATAATTTCTATTTTATCATACAATGAATTAATTTACATTTAAATTAGTAGAAATTTTAATCCATGTTAATTTAATTTTTAAAATATTGAAACAATTATTATACTTATTGAATTAATTATTTAATGTTACTATAATTTAAATTATTTAGTTTCTTAATTAAAAATTTTTAAAAATTTTTTAATATTATTTTTTAGAATATTAATACATCATAAAAATAGTTATTTTAGTCATTATTAATATAATTTTTTTGTATTTTTATATATTTTAAATTAATTATTTATAATATCATTTTTTATGATTTTACGAGGAGAATGTGTGTTTCAAGGATTACTTACCTATAGACCAATAACATGCATTTAATAAACAAAATTAAATAAAATATTAAAACAAATAATAAATAAAAAAAATTATATAATTAAATATTGGCTAGGGAAATACCGTCGCTAAATCCGTAGCTAAATTATGGATTTTATAAACTAGGGAAAATTCATCTATGTATTATGGATTTTATTAACTTGAGAAAATCCATCGCTAAATCCATCGCTAAATTACAAATTTTAGTAGCTAGAGAAATTCTATCGCTAAATCCGTCGCAAAATTAAAGATTTTATTTTCTAGAGAAATTCCGTCGCTAAATCCGTCACTAATTTATTGATTTTATTAGCTAGGGATATTCGCTTGCTAAATCCATAGATAAAATATGAATTTTATTAGCAAGGGAAAATCTGTTGCTAAATCCGTCGCTAAATCAAATATTTTATTAGCAATAGAAAATCCGTCTCTAAATCCGTCGCTAAATCAATGATTTTATTAGCTTGAAAAAATTCATCACTAAATCCTTCGCCAAAATCTAGAATTTTATTAGCAAGAGAAAATACATCGCTAAATTCATCGCTAAATTCATCGCTAAATCAACGATTTTGTTAGCAATGGAAAATCCGTCGCAAAATTCGTCGCTAAATTAAGGATTTTATTAGCAAGGGATATTCCGTTGCAAAATCCATTTCAAAATCCGTCACTAAAATCTCTGCTTTTCTTGAGCAGAATTTATGAAAATTTTTCATCGCTAATCCGTCGCTAAATCCCCTGCTTTTCTTTAGCAGAAATTTTGAAAAATTTTTCCTCGCTGATCCGTCGCTAATCCGTTGCTATTTCTTTTCATAAAAAAATTATCAATCCCTTGCTGTTCCCTAGTTAATCACTTGCAATTTAACTAGGGATTGATCCCAAGCTAAAATTTCATAGCTAAATCGATATTTTTTTTGTAGTGTGAGTTAGCATGTATGTTTCCTTCTTTGCACACGAGGAACACTGAGCACAAATATTTATTTGAATATGTGAAAGAATAGCAAAACTCAACAATTCTTTCATTGATTATGAATATTCTTGATTATATGAGTATTCTTGATTATATGAGTATTCTAATTTGAATTGGATATAAGTTTTAAGCAAAAGATTAATAATTTTTATAATTTTTAAAATATAATCTTTTGATAAACTAAAAATTTATTATATTTTAACATAACATAAAGTCAACTTGACAATTCAAGTAGCACAACCTAAGTTGGTATTCACTTTAAAACTAAGCAACAAAGATCTAGGTTGAGTTTTTTTGGCCTACTAAATCAATACGAGCAACCAAATTTCCTGAGATATTAGTTTTGCCTAACTTAATTGCCAATTAAACTAATAAATATTTTGGCTTAACCCAAAATATCATCTCTAACATAAGCACGATAAAGAATCAAAACTTCTATCACTTGTAAACTCTTTTGAATCATACACCAGAAAATATATGATTTGCTTTTAATTAAATTGTTCATGATTATATAAAACATATTGTGTAAACAATAATTTAGACAATAAGATTTAAAAGAATAGTGACATTTCATCCTATGCATTATTTGTGATCAGCTAGCATTCATAAAATTTTATATAATCCTAATATCAATTCTTTCTCAAGTAAGTTTGGTATTTGTGTTGTATGTATGCCAACTTGAATAAAAGTTGAGATTAGCATTAATTAGTTTTTCATGGTTTACGGTGTTGTACATAAAGGTTCACCAACCTATTTCCAATTTGTAAATATCTATAACCTAATTTATGCATATTTTATTTAGAATATTTACATTCAAACATGCTACAAAATTAACAATGCTTGCATGATTTACCATGGACAAAACCGGTGTTGCTGTTAGCCCAGCACTAACACTCTTAACTTCTTGTATTTCAAAAGTAATATCATCAAATCAAACTTTAGTTTAAAATTGAAAGGCAGACAAAAAGTAGACACTTACTCACACTAACCTTGGTCAAAAGAAAAGTTACCCATGAAGCAAATGTAGAAAATATTGGTGCAGTGAATACATTAACTGCCTGATGGATACAACAAAATTGAAAAAATTCAATATCCTACTAAAATAAGTAATCACATTGTAATTATAATTTAAGAAAAATAAAATTAATAAAAGATACTCTAGAGAGTTTCCTAGTAGATATCTGATTGATATACATTAAGGACATTGTTGAGCAGTTGATTCCAAGGACTCACTTCCATTTTGTCCCGGCTTTAAAGTCAATCCTGGGTACATAGTTCCTCCTATCACTTGCCTAAGTGCATACCTAATTTAAAATATGGTAAGAACAGTGAGCTTAAACTTTTCAAAAAAAAAACAATGGAAAAGATATTATCTTGTGCGAGATTGATCAAAATTATCAAGTTCTATCATCAAACCAATTTCAAAAATCATATATTTCATTCTTCGTAAAAAACTGAAAGCATTGACCAAATAATGCAACAAATGCTAACACGACATGAGTTATTCAAATTGAAAGAACATTGATTAGGTAATTTATAATGATAATCCATGTTTTAGAAAATAAAGAAAATAGACGAATTGAAAAGGCAAGAAACACTGATCAAAATTAGAACAATGAAGCATAACACGTTGACAAAAATGTTCCATTAGCATATTGCCTCTTTGATGCTATCTTGGTCGACCATCAACTAGACTAGTACGTCTCGACCAACGTGATGCTAACAAAACACGAGGTCTTCAAATTGAAAGAACACCGATTAGGTTATGTATCATGATAATCCATGTTTCAGAAATTATAGAAACTAGACGAATCAAACGGCAAGAACACTGATTAGAATTAGAATGATGAAGCATAGCATGCTACCGAACACGCTCCGTAAATAGATTGCCTCCTTGATGCTATTTTGGTCGGCAATCAAAAGTGATGAAATATTTTCTCTTACCTAGTTATATATACCGGATTAATTTTATCCATGCTCTATTGTTCATGTTTAACTTGTTTTAATTTTAAAATAAAAATATTTATTTATTTATTATTTTAAGATTACATATTTTATTTTAAATTTAATATTATTTTTTAATTTCTTTTTAACTTACTATAAAAATTTACTCAATGATTTAATTCTTATAAATTTTAATAGAAGTAAAAATAAAACTTGAATTAAAATCAACTTAGGGTTAGTTTGGTAGTGAATTTCAAAAGTGTTAATAGGGCTAAAAATAATTTTAAGTATGTTTAGGAAAAAAAATTATTAGTAATATTTTTAAAAACTTTTTTAAAACCTATAAAAATGCTTGAAGTATTTTTTTTAATAATCATTTGGAGATATTTTTTTATAACTCATCAAAAGTTTTTGGATGTAATTAAAACATCTATTTATTTATCCTTAA
The DNA here is from genome assembly GCA_029783825.1 of Sapria himalayana. Classification (NCBI taxonomy): domain Eukaryota; kingdom Viridiplantae; phylum Streptophyta; class Magnoliopsida; order Malpighiales; family Rafflesiaceae; genus Sapria; species Sapria himalayana. Next base: position 1,547,971 of record JAREIK010002682.1, read on the forward strand.
ATTTCAATTTATTTTCTTTTAAATTTTATAAAAATATTTTTATAATTCAAATATTTCAAATCTTTTAGTAATAATTTTTTTAAAAAGATACCTATATTCATTACAATATATTTTTTAGTTTTATTAATATAAATATTTACCTGTTTATTTGTTAATTCAGATTTTTTGTAAATATTTTTTTATAATCATATAAATAATGATTTTAGGTTTTTATTAATACAAATCTTTATGTATGTTCATTTATTATTTTTAATATTTAAAAAAATGTTTATAAATATAGATTTAATTATTTAATGTATTTATTAATACAAATATTTAAATATCTTTATTAATTAATTCAAATAATAGTTCGTATATTTTTAAAAAATTTTATAATTATAAAAATAGTTATTTTAGTCTTTATTAATATAAATTTTTATTTGTATTTATATATTTTGTAATTATTTATTTATAATATCATATTTTTATAATTATATGAGGAGAAGACATCTTTCAATGATCCCTCATCCATAGAATATGACAAATCTTTAATATATAGAATTACATCAAATATTAAAACAAATAAAATATAATTCAATATAGATTAACGACGAAAATAATCCTGAGTTAAAGAGATAGGAAAAACATCCCTAGCTAAATGCATATATTTTGTGAAAATAATAATTTAAGGACTAATCGTTTGCTATTAATATATAATTGTAAAAAAATATTTTAGATCATGATTTAGTGAGAGATTTTTTCTCGAGTTAATCAGCTAGGGAAAATTCGTCTTTAAAGTTGTTGCTAATTTTGCCTCCAATCTTTATGCTAAATCGAAGATAATATTAGCCAGGTACATTTTTCCATCGAAAATTTTCATCTCTAATTCATCACAAATCCATTGCAAATTTTTTATTCAATCTAGAATCAAATATCTCTTGCTATTCCCTATCTAATCCCTCGCAAAATAAGCACGAAGATCTATATATGGTTCTTGGTGGTTATTTTGTTATGCATAGCAAAGTAGTATGCATAACGTGTTATGCAAAACAAAAGTGTTATGCACAACATGGTATGCATGTCAAAACATAATGCAAAATATGTTCTACATATATGAGTTATGCATAATTTCCCTTAATTTAAAGTTAAACCAAACCCCTTCCTTGCATGTGTATAAATAGCCTTGTTCATGGTCTCTTCTAGCTTATCCTCTTTAGTTATGACAATGCCCGATCTGTATTTTGTGTCGTTGCTCATGGCATTCATTATGTGTTTGGTTCCATTGAACACCCAGGTATCCATCATCAATAAGGATATACATAATGCTCAGGAACCATGCCTCAACTACCTAAATAGTGGAGCAAAACCCATAAGATCATGTTGTTTAGGTGTTTCAAAGGTCAATAATGGAACCAATACCATAGAAGCATGTCGAGATGCATGCATGTTCATAAATAATGTTGCTCAAGGTATATCAGGCATTAGCCTAGAGGGTGGACTTGCTCTTCTAGGCCAATCCAATGCAATATTCGCATGCCTTAGCAGATTAACGAGGATACAAATTGTGATAGGTACATTGGTTGTTCTTCTTTTGATTCACATGTGTTGATCTATTAAAGATTAAATAAAAATTTTTAAATGTTGGTGCATTTGGGGCAATCTCCCAATCTCATATTTTTTTTATTTCTTTATTATTTACTTTTAACATTATTTTCTTGTGTTCAAAAAGCTGCAAGCTATAAAAATAAAAAATAGTGTCGAGATTATTTCGTATTAGAGCATTTTTATTTTTCATGGTGAACTCTCTCTCTCTCTCTCTCTCTCTCTCTCGCCATTCTTCTCCATGCTCTCATTTATATGCAACAATACTTCTATATTGTGAAGAACATATTGTTTGCTTGTGTTATTTCTATGTTATATTAAGTTATTATCAACATCTAGTATCATAGTAGGGTTAAATCTCTTTTTCTCTTTCTAATACTTTTGTATGTTTTTAAAAGTGAATTATAATCTTCATAGATCTAAGTTAAAATAGAAATTATTACTCAAACCTTGACTCAAAATTAAATGAAACATTATAGTTTGATGTCGAAATTATATGAATCTGAAATCATCTCATGACCTGGCTTTTTTTTTTGTTAGATTGAGTATTGATCTAGTGAAATACATGTCTTTCTCAAATATATACACTACTCACTTAGGATCTGTCTTGATGTGTGAGTTCTAGTGAAAGATGGATTCACAAAACCACCATATCTCACTTTTCTAGAAGAATCTCGAAAGCTTTTATTCAAAGAGAAAAAAATGGATGCTTAGGCATTTCTATTCATCATACAATGAGTGAACAATACCTTTTTTTTTCATATGATAAGGGGGTCTAACACATTCAGGAGCTCTATGATTTACTCTAGAAAAAGTTCTAGAAAGACAAGAGAGCACAAGTAGGCAAGCTTCAATCTCTCAGAAGAGACTTTGAGAACTTAAGAATGAAAGAAGCTAAGCCATTTAACTCTTTTTCATCAAAGTTTATTATTGTAAGAAAATAATTGAAACTACATAAGGAAGACATTACAAAGAAGAGGTTGGGGTAAAAGCTACTTAAAGGTCTCATTGATAAGTATGATTCAATAGTTACTATAATTCAAAAGATAAAAGACCTTGCACAACTCAATGCACAATAACTCCCTAGCTCCTTGAAACCATTTGAGCAAATGCTCATAAGGGCAAAAAGAAAATTCAACAAAGCTTCTTTCTAGTCAAAAGTAAATATAAACTTACCAATTACCAAAACTCATGAGAGCCACTAGAGAAATGCAAGAAGTTCAAATCCACGAAGACAAAAAGGTAGAGGGAAGAGTAATGCCGTTATAAATACTCAAAAAATTGAGGGATATTCTTCTCACTGTTATAACATATGTAAGAAGAATAGTCACTTTGAGAAAGACTACTGGCACAAAAGAAGCTTCAATACTTTCACTACAAAATATTTGGGCATTTTTTAAAGGATTATAGGCTCTAGTGTCTTCAGCAAGCAAGTTGTGTTAAAGAAGCTTTGTTTTTTTGGATTATTGGCACAAAAGAATAGTCACTTTGTTTTTTTGAATTATATACTCTAAAAACTGAGGAACACCTAAATTTCATCTCAAACTCTTTCAACAATCAATTAATCAATATATGTTTTTTTGGATAGTGGTTATTCAGAAATTAATTGATTAATTGCTTAATTAATCAATTAATCAATATAAGTAAAGATGAAAAATGATGACCTCATATTTATAAATAGAAGTTGAGATTCAAAATAACTACTTCGAGCAGAGAAAAAGTTATTGAAATATACTTTTGGTCATTGCTCTGAATCAAAACTTACTAAATGTGGGACAATTGATCCAGAGAGGATACAATCTCATCTTTAAAAAAACTCAATGTATCATATTTGATAAATATTATCTAGAAGAGTGAATTGACTCAAATCAGAAATTTTCCTTTTGACATTACTTAAACTTTTGGTAATACACTAAAAATGCGAATATTACCCAAAAAGAAATGGTAAGTGGTCTATCCTATAAAATTACAATACCCAAAAGAATATGGTAAGTGGTCTATCTCTATCCTATAAAATGCGAATATTACCCAAAAGAATATGGTAAGTGGTCTATTACTTGAAAGTAATAACTTTTTCATATCGTTTGTAGATGACCATACTAGGAAGATATAAGTATACTTTTAAAAATTCAAATATGAAGTTTCTAAAATTTTATATAATTCTAGAATATTATTGAAAAAGATAATTTGTAATATTATTAAATAATATTAGAAGTAATAGAGAAAGTGCATTCCTCTCTAAGGAATTCTTTAATTACTATAATAGTAAGGATATACAAATGACTCTCTCACATACCATAGCATAATGATATAATTGAGAGAAAAGATAAAATTGTGGTAACATGGCAAAGACAATGTTGAGTAACAAAAATCTACCCAAACACTTTTGGGTGGAAGTAGTCAGCACTAATGTCTACTTACTCAACATATGCCCTACTTTTATCCTAAATAGTATTACTCCTATTCAAGCCTAGAATAGAAGAAAATCTTTACTACATCACTTAAGAGTATTTAGTAGCCTCTACTATTCCCAAGTACCTAAGTAGAATAAAAAAAAAATTAGATTCTATCAGTCAAAAATAGAGGTATAACTAGGCTAAATTACTCGAGCACGACACAAGGCATGACATGAAAATATAATGTCTGGCATGACACAACCCAATTTTTGAGTTGTGCATAGACTAGCCTCGTGTTGACCTATAGCATGACTCGAGCTATTGGGCTAGGATTTTGACCCACATGCTATGGGAAATATAACATGGTACAACCTAACATGTAGGCTCATGTGAGTTGGTTTCGGCATGGCTTGCTTAACCAAGCTAGCCTTGACCTGATCCTAGCTAGACCCAAATTTGCATGACTCGAGATGACCCATGCACAAAACAGGCCAATAGCCCTTGTTGGGCACGACATTGTGATATGAATGAGCCTAAAAAATGGGTCATTTTAGCCCAACGTGACTCTTTTGATACCTCTAATCAAAAATCCATCCTAACAGTATATAATCTAAAGGTCATACCATTATAATGGTAAAACTAGGTAGATTATACTCAGTTTAGGGCACTAACCTAAATCTTAAAAATTCATAGGTTGAAAGTTCTAAAGCCTAAATAATAGAGGTGTTCAACATTTATATACATGCAAAGCCTAGACATTATATAAATGTATGTATGACATGAAAATTTTTCTATTGTGAAATGAGTATATATGTTGTCATGGCATATATGTATAGGCAGACAACTAGTATGATCAGTTTGGGCCAAAAAAATACACATTTTTTTTAATAAAAACCCTCGAATTTTAAAATATATAAGTGGGCGATAGAAAATATTTAAATGAATCTTATAGTCTCTATCACTAGTTTTAAAGTTAAATAAGTCAATTAACATGTAGGTCTTGGTACCTTTCCTATATAGGATAACTACCTTGTAGATATACTTAGCACAAATCACTACAAGCTAATTATATAGATTGATTAAATATTTTACTTGCCTATGCATTTGAGAATAAATAGGTTTAAAATTAAGTGATGATTTATACTTAGCTATAAATAATAGCTTCTTTTTTATATGAGTCAACTATTATTAGTAGGATCAAAAATAAGTCATTAATTTAATCTTGTTTAGTATACCCTCTACCTATATAGCAAGATTAATAGGAATTGATATGTCTAAATAAATAATGAATAATAAACATCCTCCCATTGAGTCGTATTATTCATAGTGTATTAGACTGATGATGAATTCATTCAAGAATAATTGGAGGTAATCAATTTTTATAATAGAATTCAAATTAATTAGCTCATTATAAAATTTTCTAAAAAAATATTTTTTTAATTACTTGCCACAATTCTCAAAGAGAATCAACTTGATGGAACTAATTACATTGATTGGAAAAGAAATCTTAATATTGTTTTGACTACTAAAAACTAAATATTTATACTCATAGATTTATTGCCAGATAAACCTCAACATGAGATAATCGATGAGTAAGCCAGGTCTTATTAGAAATAAGTAAAGGATTGTGAGATATCTAGATGCTATATTTTGGCTTCCTTGTCAAATGTACTCCGGCATTTACATCATTCCATTGCTACTTTCTATAACAAGATATATAGCTGCAAAAAAATATTTTAAAATTAGACTCATTCTACTAGGTAGAAATCCATGAGAAATATAATGAATAATATAATAACTGAAAACACCTTGGTGAGATATCATGTTCTCAAGATTATTAGTCTTCTGAATGAACTAGAGATCCTTAAAACTGATTAGACTTTGACACAATTATTTAATGAATTGGTATCAGCTGAAAGTATTATCAAGAAACTATCTAGATTATTCATAAATAAAATAACTTATTTTAAACCAAATGAAAAGAATATATTTTAGAAATGTACTCAAGTTCCACTGACAGCTCTTAAGTCACAAATGAGAATAAAAAAAGTAAAAAGAAATTTTTTTTCATTATAAGTGGTTAGGACACTATAAGAAGTATCCAATTTATCTCATCAAAGTAAATAATCAAAATAAATCTTAATTATTAATAATTAAAACATGTTTAGTTATAGTATCTATAAATACATGATGTATAGATATGGGTGCCACTAATCATGTATGGAATTCTTTTTGATAGTTTTCAAAAATCAAATAACTAAGTGATGGAGAAATTCATCTTTATATGATAAATATTATCATGGTAGCAACTATTATAATAAAGATTGCATACTCCATTTTGAGGGAAATAATATTTTCATTTTAAAAGATTATATTTATGAACCTTTGATCAAGAGAAACTTGATTTTAGTTTCCTATTTAGTTTAAGATGGATCCTTCTTTATATTCAATGATTTTGAAAAAATTTACTTGAATAAAAGGATTATCTATTCTAATACATTAAAAGGCCATCTTGATGTTATTAAAATTATTTCTACTCTATTACAACAATATGAGTCAACTAGCATCAATGTCTTATCACATAAAACAAATCATCATTTTGATATGAACCAAACCTATCATTGGCACTTATGCTTAGGTCATATAAATATAAAATGAATTTCGAGATTGGTTAAAAATGAACCTTTGGGTTCATTGAAGGTGAAAATGCTTCTAACATGCGAGTCCTTCATAGAAGAAAAACATGACTAAATGATCTTTTGTGGCCAAACACTTTATATAGCCAAAGGGCCACTAGAATTGGTTTATTATGATCTATGCGACCAATGACTATCCAAGAAAGAGGGTTTTGAGTACCTCATCATTTTCATTGAAGATTACTTAAGATATGTATACATTTATTTGATACATTGTAAGTCTCATGCCTTTTAGAAATTCAAAGATTAACAGATAAAAATGAAAAAAAGATCATAATAAATGCCTCAGGGTACTATGATATAATCATGGTGATGCAAACCCCTTTGGAGGGTTTAGGGGGACTACTTGTTAGACCAAGGGATTACATCCCAATTGTCTACGCATGGTACTCTACAGCATAATAGTATGGTAAAAATATGCCTAATTCCTTCTAGGATTATATGTTAGAAATTTTAGTTAATATTCTGAACTTGATTTTATCTAAGTTGATACCTACAACTCCTACTAGATCGTGGACTAAACTAAGCCTAGTCTGAAATATATTTATTTGTGAAATTTTTCTAGCACATGTACTAAAAAGAAAAACATATAAGTTGGAAAAAAAATAAAAGTTTGATTATTTGTGGGATATATTAAAGGAACTAAAAGTGGTTTGTTTTATAGTTTGAATAATTAAAAGGTTATTGTTTGCACCAATGCTTTATTTCTAGAATAGAACTATATAGTAAACCATAAGCTCAAAAGTAGAATTATTCTAGAGATATGAAGAAGAGATAAGCTATTTCATACTTCTTCAACAACATAATGAATTCCACAAGGTGATATCTCAGATACCTCAATACCTCATCATAATGAAAGAGCTATTCATGATAATATTGATTTTCAACCCTGCGAGCCTATCATTTATGTGTGGGTAATACATCTAGAAGGGGGTGGTCATAATGTTTCACATGATATATACTCTTGGGAGAGACTTATAATAAAATCACTGATGAGCTAGATATAAATCTTGGAAACTATAATGAAACACTTCTAGATAGAGATGCATAACATTGGGCAAATAGCTATGAAATCAGAAATGCAGTCACTGCAAATCAATCATGTTTGGAATCTTATTGTACCACTTGAAAGGATAAAATCCATAAAGTGCAAGTGAATCTATAAGAAAAATATAGAGATAGTAATATTGAGACTTATAAAGCTAGGCTTGTTACCAAAGGTCTTACTTAGGTAGAAGAAATCAATTATGAGGATACCTTTTTATTGGTAGCCATGTTGAAGTCAATTTGGATTCTCTTGTTCATTAAAACTTATTATGACTATGTGATTTGACAAATAACCATGAAAACTATATTTTTGAATGAATATCTTGAAGAATATATTTACATGATGAAATCAACTAGTTTCATAGAAAAAGGTTATGAGCACATGTTGTGTAAGTTAAATAAGTCCATTTATGGACTAAAACATTCATCTAGATCTTGGAATACGCTTTTTGATCAAGTCATTAAGTCTTATGGCTTTGATCAATACCAAAATGAGTATTGTGTGTATATAAAGTGAGGTGATAACAATGTGATATCTTTGGTATTATACATTGATAATTTATTACTCATTGGCAATGTTGTGGCCTCATTGCTTTTAGTCAAGGTCTGGCTGTCCAGTCAATTTAATATGATAGACTTAGGAGAAGCTAGTCACATTTTTGAGATTAAGCTTTTACAAGATTATATGTGAAGAATATTATGCTTATCTTAAGTTATTTATATCAATCATATATTGACTTGATTTAGCATGCAAGATTCCAAGAAAGGTTTCATTCATTTCATACATTGAATCGCTCTATCAAAAAAATAATATCCTAGGATACTCGATGAGATATAAAAAATGAAGGTAGGTTTTTATGCATCTATAATAGGAAGTCTCATGATTTCATTATTATATACTACACCTAATATCTATTATGTTGTTGGCATGATAAGTAGATATAAATCTAACCCAAGACAATAATATTGGATAGTAATAAAATATATAATTGAGTACCAGATAAAGACTAGAGATTATATGTTAGTGTATCAAGTAGACAATCTTATTCCTATAGGGTATAAAAACTTAGATTTTCAATTAGATAAAGATTTGAGAAAATCTACCTCAAGCTATATGTTTACCTTAAGAAGTTGAGCCATAAGCTAGATAAATTTCAAATAATCTTGTATTGTTGATTCTACCATAGAGGTCGAGCATGTGGTAGTTTTAGAGGCAACCAAAGAAGCTGTATGGCTTAGAAACTTTTTGATGGATCTAGAGGTCATTCCTTATATGTAATTGTATATCACACTTGGTAGATCCTTTTATGAAGTGCCTTCGAGATAAAACATTTGGTAGACATGTTGAAGGGATAAGAGTCAGACAAGTGACATCATGACTTTAGTCTAAGTGGTAGATTGTTAGAAAAGCTATTTGTGATTATTTTCTTGATTTACATCTTGTTATTTTAATATATTTTTTTATGAGTTTAATTTGTAAAAAATACATGTCCCTTTTTTTTACTTGTAGATGATTTAGTGCACTGAGATTGACTTATGAATGAAAGATAGAGTCATCAGTACTTGTGGAATAAGTATATTGTCCATGATGTAGATAAAACTAAATATCATATCGTTAAGATTATAACACTAGATTTAGTAGGTCTATCTTGACTATAGTGTATAGTAAAGTTCTAACTTCTAGTACTAATATACTCGAGTGTATTGAATGGGACAAAAATGATATAATTATTTTATACTAGCTTATAAAATAAAATACACCATAGTTATTATAAATACTAATACTCTTATTCTTAAAGTAGTTATTATTTACTTACGCTTGTTGATAGTTATTTTGATTCATAAATGGTAAGGTTTAGAAATACATTTGAGAACTCTATGAATTGAATAACTTTATCAAGCATATGATGAGTATTGATTGCTAATAGAATCTATGTCATGTCAAAAAGATCAATGATATTCTCTTAAGGAATTTTTTAAGTTTTAATATTACTAAACCATAAATGTAGATTTTAATTTGGTAATTGAAATAAATTAAGAAGAAAGTATAAAGGAAATAATTAGAGTTGATTGTATTGGATTATTAGTGATTCGATTCAAATAATACATATTTGTAATCTTAACATGAATTGTTTAATTAACATTTAGTAACAAAAAACATAATACATTTTTAAATAAGTTAGTGATTGCAATTATAATCCTATTGGAGTAAGATTTATAATTAATATAATTATTATATAAAATAATTTATATTGGAAGCCTGAGATATTATTCAAGCAAGAGTCCATTCCCTACTTTTATCTGAATGCCATGTAAATATTAAAGATTTTTATTTATTTATTTAGTATATATATACACATATATAATCAAAATAACTAGTTTAATTATAATTGAATAATTTGATTTTATCAAATTAATTGATCATTGATAAATTAATTTTGATATATATGTATATATATATATATATATATATATATATATAATATGTAAAATCTTAAATATGATATTTAATTTAAAAATAAAACCAAAATATTTGATTTAATGCATTAATTTTTATTTTTTTCTAGGTTTAAATATCTATTTGGTTGGGTGATACGAAACCATTGTAGAATCACCATCTTCAAATTTGGGGCTATTAGAGGTGATACAAGAAATAATCGAAGTAGTAAGTGAAACAAACTAAAACTATGTGGAGGTGATACAACATGATAAAACAAAATAATTATTGGATTGTATATTCTCCAATAATAGCTAGATGAAATTCCAAAAAATATTGTAATGCTGCATGATTCTATG
>JAREIK010002682.1:2205486-2221106 GCA_029783825.1 Sapria himalayana
TCGGTCTCTATTCTTCGTTCCATCCCCTGTTTCTTACTACTCAATGGGGAATCCTCCTATCGATTGAGCATAGAGTCGGACTCCCGAGACAGACACGTGCATTCGAAGTTCCCAAGCAGATCCGTCGATAAGACTCACCCTGAAAAAGAATAAATTAGACTATAGGACAATTAGCACTTAAACTGGCTAAGAAGTTCCCTTATGTAATAATCACAACTCTTTCTTGATGCGCTCTCTAAGTTATTATTGGTTCAATCAGCAGATAGAACTACTTTCGCACTCTTCAGTGGACGAGACCACTTTGATACTCCTCCTCTGATTCAACCGTTGGTGGGTATTTTCTTGATATTGACCTTTTGGAACCGAGAATCTCCTTTCTTTCCTCACCTCACTCTTTAGGTAGGCCTATTGTCGTAATCATCGCTAACCCTTGAAAGAGCGAGAGGAAGAAGTCGCAAACGGAAGGTCGGACTTTAGGTACTGGGTATAGGTTCATTCCTTTTACTACTGAAATATAGGACCTGAAGTGGTCTTTTTTCGCCTGAAACCATTCTTCTTCTCCGGACGGTACCTATAGTCGAAGAAGACATTTTCAAGATTATAAACTCCGACCGGTGAATGGGAGTATGCTAAGCTTGTGTCTCGATACCGCACTCATCCTAAAGTGCTTGAATCAGTTCATTACCAACCCGACAATCAGACCTCAGCATTTGGAGGAACTCAATTTATGTATTTGATAGGAGCCTCTTTTCTGGGTCTTTCATCCTGGTCTTCCATTTTCTTAAGGCGAATGAGGCGGGTCTGCCTTTACAATACAAGTCGGGACCTATTTCTTATTAAGATTATGGATGTATACTCGCGATGCTCGAAAGACTTCTGTTCAGAATAGCCCCCCTTATATAGTCAGGCGGGTATTTGTTTCAAGTCCGCTTTCTCTGTCTTGGTCGCCCCTTGTCTTCCGTCGAGGTTGAAAGAAGAATTTCATGTAGAGTAGGTCAGTTCATTCAGGAAGGACAGCTGAGACAGAGAGGTGGGCTCGTAATCTGATGCAGGAAGTTGTTGGATTGGTGTCAATACGGATTGGTGGATAGATCGTCTCGTTCGACTGGTTGTGCGATGTATGGATTCTGTCTTGATGTTCCTTGGCGGACACGGAGTAAAGTAAAGTAAATAGAGGTTCAGTTCGATTGAGTTGGTAGCAGATTCGTTAGAGAAGAAGTTTGGTTTCGAAACAAAGGAGTGTGAAGCTATTGGTCTTGGTTCTTGTACTTGCCAGAGCTGTTGGGACTGAAACTCACTACGTTGATCTCGATTCTCCCTCGGATGTTAGAAGAGGCAGGAAGGGCTTTATTAAGGTTGAAGTAGTTCCTGGATCATCGACTGAATTTGTCCATTAACTGATTTGGGATGGATCTTTTTGATCGAAATGCTTCTGGTCGAGGTTGAGCGAGAAGTGCTATATAAGAAATGGAAGTTACTATAGGACAGGTCGGTTCAAGTAGCTATAGTTTTGAGGATGAATGTAAGGTGCCTCAGTTCTTTTGTTTGGCCAAAATCCTACCATTAGCTGACCACCATTGAAGAGGCCACTGAGTCCTATCTCGAAGGGAGCAGTAAGCCAAGATTGGTATTGAAAAAGAATTTCTGTCCAGAAGCGTGTAACACAAGATTATTTCACAACGACGAAGCAAGCAGAAAGAATATTATACTGACCATTTGGGCTAGTCCGCCTACGCATGTTATGACATTTCCACGAACCATCACGAATGGCGAATGAGAAGAGGAACCCCGGCACTTGAGATGGGTGCTTTCCTTCTTTTTTCTTTCGAAGGTGTTAAAGGGCTGATTGAGGTATTCAAAAAATACATATAATTCCTATTTTTCTTGATTTGGTGGTAACCCATTTGGACGAGCAATCGCTACTTCGTTCTCGCCTTTGAGTGTGCAGGGCTTGAATCATCCATAAAACGCCTATTGTGTGAAATATCTTACTTGCCTGATTCCCGAAGTGGGTTAAAATCTCTTTAGTTAATAATTGCAAAGATTTGAGATATTGTCTCAGTACTTGTGGCTAGTCCTCTTATATGTACTTGACCCCCTAAGGATGCTTCCACAGAAGAGGCGAGAGGTTCTATCCTTCGATAGGAAAAGCTATGTGTACCGAACGGGAAATCTATACTCGTAGGCGGTGATACCTCAAGCCCATGATACAACATTTTGAAGTAAGAAAGCAGTTGATAACGAGAAGGTAACCCCCCTTGCTTAAAGGGCGGACTTGGTAGGGTAGAAGCCGAATAGAAGGCATTCAGAGGAATGAGCGGGTAAAGAATAAAGAGATTGGAAAGATGAGATTCATGTATTGACGTAATTATAGTAGACCCTTAAAGAACATCCAAACCTAGAAACGAGAGCACGCCCATCAAACTGAAAGAATTGAGAAAGAAGAGGCGGGCTAAGCCCGAATAGCTTCCTCAAAAGCATGATGTAGCGACTTACTATGAATAATGCGAGCTAGCATTTGGGGCTAATGTCTGTAGATGTGATACCTCCTGGTCCTATCGCCTTCTTAAATCCTGGTCAGAGACGGAGAATCGCTGTTATCGGATCTGGTAATAAACGTATGCTTAGTAGGGGGGGCTGAATCGGCTTGCTTTTGGTCATCTGTCAGGCTTTGGAGCGTATGAATCCATTGTGCCTTCCAAGTAGCAGGGTGGTCGTAGATCACCGGGATGTATAGTACCTGGAATTGTTCCTTAAACAGGACCGGCCCTGCAGTGAATTCTAAGGCCGGGATGCCCATTACCTCCCGCCTTGTGTTGTCATATGCTCTAATGGCCTGCCCTAAGACTGCGAAAGATTTTTGCTGATATCCTAAGCAAGTGGCAGTTCTGAATGGGCACACGTTCAGGGCCGATCCATTGTCAACCAGAACCATTGGCACTCTTTTCCCTGTAGTGATCACTGTAATGTGTAAGGCTTTGTTATGGTTCATTCCTTCCTTCGGCAGATCCTTATCCGTGAAAGTGATAGTATTTGCCATCCGGATGTGGGAAATTCTCTGGACTAGCTGAGATGGTGAAGTGTCCAATGACACATGTGTTTTACCCTGCATTCTAAGGACAGGATCACGGTGGCTCTTAGATGCCATGAGCAGGCCCCATATGGAAATGTTCGCCTGAGTCTTCTTCAATTGCTTAATTACTTCATTATATTCTTCCGTCACCTGGGATTCCTTTTGGGCCTCAGTCTCGGCCGTTGGGTTATCAGATCTCAGATGTGCAGGCTCCATTTTCCCCCACGGGTCATGTGTTGGGCCTCCTCATGTATGACAAAATCAATATCATCATTGGTGCCGTATTGATCCAGCTCGTCAGAGTCCATCCACAAAGATGCGGGGAGGGGTTTTAGGTCTGTAGGGTCCGAGCAACTAGGGCTTTCATCAAATCAAAGGGTTGAGGAATATGAGCGAGGGTAAAGGATTCATCACTTGCTGGGCTTTCAGGGAGTAATTGGAGGGGTTGGGAGATTGTCGTAGAAAGAATCCCACCGGAGCATGTGAACTCGAGGTGGGGGCTCCATCTCGTAAGTCTCCCGGATTCCAGTCATGTCTCTACCATAAGTTTCCCCCCTGGCGTGAGTTGGAGGGACGGATCCCAACTCGACAATGTCGGCTCGATCATGTTTATATTGGCAGGAGGAGGGTGGTCGTAGATCGGGTAGGGGATTGGTAGTTACATTGGGACGGTTGGTTTGCCCTTGGTGGCTCCATTTTCCCTGAATCAATAAGGTCTTGGATGTCTTAAACACCCTTACACACCGGTCAGTATTTTGGCAATTTGTCTGATGGTACTTGCAGTAGGCATTGGCTTTGTTCCTAGGAGGAAGATGATCTGGTGGCGGAGATGGGGGAAGAGGCGTGAGTACACCATGCTTCTGCAGCTTTTTCAAGGCGCGGCTGAGAGTTATGCCTAACGGAGTGAAAGTCCTGGGTGTCTTTGGCTTTCCGTCAGACAATACATTGACTTCACTGTTCTTGCTTGTTCCCCCTTTCGCTTAGGGCTTTCTTCTTTCCTTTTGGATCTGCCTCTTTTACCTGTGATCCATGAGTCCCATTGTAGATAGCATCTTCAATACGAGTGGCTGCTTCAATCAAAGAGTCATCAGTGGTCATCCCTTGGAAATAGAGAGAGTCATGGTATTGCCTACTCATGTTCTTTCTCCTTATCCGAACTTGTTACTTGTATTGTATGGGGGGAGATCGATCACTTGGGCAGCTTTGCCCTTCCAACGGGCCAGGGGCCAGGAAACCAGGAAAGAAGTGAATCTTTCATTTGGCCTCTCCTGGTTACCAAAATCTGGGTGTTATAATTAGATTGTTTCTAAAAAGCATTGGCGATGTCATCCCGGGTCGATTTCTCAATCTGTGCGAACCATCGCCCAGCGGCCCCACTAAGAGTTCTAGGAAAGATTGGGGCCATCTGCTTCTGAGTGAGCCCCATAGAAAAGAACCTACATTTGATAAAAACAGCTGCAGATGAGTCTGAGGACAGCCAGTTCCATCGTATTTGTCTATGTCAGGCATCTGGAACTTTTCTTGATTGAAAACCTCTGGATAAATGGTCAATCCCTTCATGTTGAGCCCATGGTCTCCAGACCCCTTAACTTTCTTCAACTCTTCCTGTAACTTGGCTAGCTGCTCCCCTTATTCCTTCAACAATTTTTCAATTTCAGTAGGGGAAGGAGGGCATGTTAAAAAGGCTGTCCTGGGTCGGGAGAGTATTCAGCATATTGGTCACAATCATCAAAGACCTGAACCGGAGGTGCTTGAGGTGCAGTAGAATGAGCTGACTTCTTTTTGGCCAACAGAGCCTTGAGAATGTCGTGAGTGGTTGGTTCAGGCGGAACCGGGATTTCGGGTTCATCTTACATAGTATATACAATGGGAGATGAAGAATTCGGGGGTGTAACTTCTTCTACACGAACCAGTCGGCGAGATGGGCGGACCCAGGACGGTTCAAGGGGAACTTTCTTGCGGGATGGAAGGATGTTCAACAAATCCTCAGACAAAAACAAAGAGGATGATGTCAGTCTAGCGGTCTAGGGGGAATAACAGGGTAGTCCTCGATGTTAAAGGTTGAGCCGGATAAGGTTCAATGAAATGGACTTGAAACTGTGTGTGTATCTACCGTCCTTTAGAATGTCACGAATATAGGAAGTGAAGGTGAAATCCTGGACGTCACTCTTATAGGATAGTCGTTCGATAAGTGAAATCCTGGAGATTGAAGATGGAAGCTTGCTCGTGCGGCACTCTTATAGGAAGTTCAGGAGAAACTGCTTGTTATGTTATAGGATAGCGAGCCACGAAATGGATCATATCAGGCCACGTGATAAGCTAATCAACTCATTTGTGAACGATAAATTGGTTCCGTATCGATAGTGGAAGGTTCTTTCTTTAGGAAGGAGATGGGCTTTCTTTTCTAGTCAGGGTAGCCCTCTTATGCTTGCACTGATTAGTTCCTCTTTCCGTTCAGTGGGGCTTTCAAGCCCTGCCCGTGTGCTTTACCCGTAGGTAAATGAAATGTTCATTCTTAGCTTTCTTCTACGCCCTGGAATTCACTTCTAATACAGACAGAAGGATCTAGTAGCTCACTTCCTGGAGTGAGGAGTTCATTAGCTCATGAAGAAGGAGGAGTAGCGATTTTAGCTCATCTCGATTGGAGTGAGGAGTTCATGATCAAGTGAAAATCGAACGGGCCGTTTGTTAGAAGTATCAGGCTAAGTCCGAAAGTGGCGAGATAGCTCAAGTAGAAAGAATAGAGAGTACGGTTTAGTCAAGCTCATGAACTATTTCATCCGATTCACAATCCATTCCAATCTAAGTTCTGTGGGCTAGTGAGCCAGTTTAGGTTCGAAGACAGGTAACTCAATAACTCAATCTCCGTAGTGGAATAGGGGGTTGCTTGCATACTTTGTTCAGACAGCACAGAATCAGAAGGGCACTGAATCAGAATCTCAGTCTTTATCCTCCCAAACCTGCCAATCCGATCACGGGGGTTGGGGATTTTTATCACATTGAGATGCTGCCTTAGGAAGAGAAATCCGAAAACAAGCAATTTTCCCGGTAAAACGCAAAAAGGCCGATTTGAGATCCCATCTACGAGCGGAAATGGACTTGCTGGGAGTATTTATCCCATAAGACGAGGTTTCCTTTCCTCTCCGAAGGCGAGGTAGACGGTGCATAATACAATAAAGTCGCACGGTTACCCGCGGACTACAAGAACGTCGAGAGCGAGGCTTACTAAAAACGCCTATGCATTGATGTTCCAGGACCGCGGCAGAGACGGCACATGACATGGTTACCGTAAAAGGTAATGAAGTCTGTTAAAGCGACACCACCTGTTACTTCTACTTACATGAACGTGGTTTTAGTCTTGTCAATGATAGAATTGATGACATATATATACAACTACCACACGGACAGTTCCCCTGGGAAACAATGGTCACACTGGCCCTTTCTTATCGGGGAGTGCACAATCAGCTGGACCTTGGGTTACCATTAACCTAAGAATCCGGAGGATCCCGGCTAAGGTTCGCCTTAGTCACAACTAACGGTACTCTACACCTTTAATAGAGGTCAGATTACCTAAAACTAACCCAATGGTAAGGAAAAGATGGACCTCCATCACCTTCACCATTGATGTTGATTAGACGATATGGAGACTGTAGTATCAATCTTAGAGGGAGGCGGCTTTCTCTCTCTCTACCTCTAGTCAAAAGGCCTAAAACAAGGGGTCCTATCTCGGAGGAAAATTAGCCGGATTTTCGGCTTTTCGTTTCGCTCCGAGGGTGAGGATCAAGGGTTGGTCGAGTGGCTGAGCTTATCGCTCCTGTCCAGTCATCTTAGTCCCTGGCTTCTGTTTGGGCTTGCTCCTCTGTTGTCCCTGACTCCAATCCCTAAACTTCATGAATGAAGGGCGGGTCTCCGCTCCTTACCCTATCGGTCAAGTGGCTTCACTCTTTTTCATCTTCTGACTTGACTTCATAGTCCATGTCCATGAACCCGAACGGACTTCCTTGCTTTCGTGCTTGTTTGATGTCACATATTGGTGTAAGGTTCAGAAGGATCTCAGACAGCTATGCATTCCTTTTGCTCTCAGCTGGAAGTCAAGTGATTGGAGAATCGATAGTGTCTGCTGTCTCTGTTCTCAAGTCAAGTAAAAGTGTTGGGGAAGTTCAGTTCTTTTCTAATGGCTAGCGCCCTGTAAGGCTAGTCCTGTCCTCATTAGCTCAAGGTCTGGTCTGGTCTGTTCGATGGGGCTTGTAATGTCCTGATGAGAGAAAGAAGGTTCTCGAACCGGGTGAACTTAGTATGCCTCGTATGTCTTGAAAAAAGTCCAGTAGGTCATGACATTTTTTTGATTAGACGATTTTCAGGTTATAACTCAAGCTCGTAGTCATAGTCAAAGCTCTTGTGAACTGCTTTCCTTTCCCGAGCCCGAGGAGATCCTGTTTCATTCAACTAGTCCAGTCCTGCTTGCTTGTTTGATGGCTTAGCAGCCTTATCGGCCCCTCTTAAAGACAGGCCCTCGCTCGATCTATGATATCAGAGAAGAATATAGTTGAAGATATGGGGACTGCTACTGGCATATTACTCCCTTCAGTTAGTCTTCCCTGTTGGCTTCAACAAAAATATCTCTTCATATGCCGAAGATCGTACTATTGAAAAGCAAAGATATTCACTAAGCCTAAGTCAGTCCTTACCCCGGAAATCTTAGATCTACGAATAGATAAGTCTGAAGCGGAGTTCCGCTTAAAAAGCAATAGCTTCGGAAGAGATGCGCCTTTCGCCGGGTATTCCCATTATGTCTAGATTTGAATAAGGGGCCTATCGCTTTGATTCAAAAGTTGCTGATTCAATAGCTACGGATAAGTAAAAGCTTGCTACAGAAAGGAAGTAAAGCAGGCAGTCGAAGAACTGCAGTAAGAAAGGAAGAAAGGAAAGCAAGAAAGCAGGCAAAGTCTAGCTGCCTATTCTATTCCGAAAGTACCACACATTGAATACCGTCGGCATTCTGATCCTACTTTCGCTGCTACAGAAGACAAGCAATAGGAAAGAAATCCCAATAAGATAAGGCGCTTTCAAGCGGCAAGCCAGCAGGCAAGTAAGCGAGAAAAGTAGCTAGGGAGGGAGGAGAGATTGAGAATATTCCGTACCCTTTACTGTAATGGTTTCGGGTTTAGAATCCTAGCGCACCGAACTAGGGCATCGTCTCTCGCAAGAGATTGAATCGAAGGACTTCGCCCGAAAGCTATGATTGGTATCCCCAGGCGCTTTCTGAGCGGCCAAGAAGCCCAAGGTGAGGCCTAACGGACCTGCTAACTCCTCTCTTAATGCCGTCCCCCAGCCCCCAACCCCAAAGTAACCCAGATAAAAGATTTGCTGCGCCATGGGAAAGGCCTTCTCAAACCGTATGAATGTGCAGCTTCTTTTCGAGCAGTAAGAGGGCATTCCTTGTCCGATAGTCCCACAGTTCCTTCTCTTCCTCTATCTATTGCCCTTCATTGTATAAAAAACAAGGCCTGACCGCTCCGTGGGCCTTAATGGCACACATCTTCTAGTCGGCAGCCTCTATGTAGGCATTAAAACACGAGTTTAAGCTGTCTCTGCTAGAACCCGAGGGGAAGAATAATAGATGTTGAAGCCTTAAAATATCTTGCCTCAAAAGGCATATAGCTCTTATGAAAGATTCGGTGGTATACTCCACTATAACTTGTTTACCTGTTTACCTGTGTCGTGGGGTACGGTCAGTTCACCAGCCAAGGAAAAAGATAGCGCCATCCGATCTCCATCTTTCTGCATGCTTAAAGCCCGGCCCGAAGTTACGTATGAATAGTAAAAGGAAACTTATCTATCTATCTCGGAGATGCTCAATCAATGAGACCGACTCTTTCGAATTCCATCTTTCATAGAGGGCAGAAGGAGCAGCTTAACTAATCTCCGAAAATGCCCGTGCCTTAAGGCGTAAGCGTTGGGGTTAAAAACCTGACAAGAAACTAGGCTGTTCAAAGCATAGATCCCATGCCATAAATCAGTTTCGACCGGAAGTCCCCCGATGACGAGCAGGCCGACCCTACATAGAAGGTTTCATAGAAGCAGAATGAAAAGGTGCCCTTCAGAACTACCTTGGAAAGCGCAGTCGTGAACCCTAAAGGCAGTTCGTGAGGAAAGATCCTTAGCATGATTGAATCTCGAGAGCATGAAACTCCTTTATTCTTTGCCCCAAGCCCCAAAAGTTTCAAAGATTTATAGGGAGCTTTGCTTCCTTATTTGATCCAGGGTTTTCCTCCGGGAGCGAAAACCAGACCAAGACATAGCGGAGTTGAGGTGGTAGGGTACAAGGCTTGAAGTGTGGGTCTTGGGCAGCCGTCCTCAACTGGTACAAATACAAACGCTCGTCCAGTGAGTGATGACACTGGCGAGTGAACTGCAAAAGGGTTTGCCTTTAAACATACCGCACCGATTTTCATCAATTCATGAGAACTGCCTTTACCGATCAGCTACACTGAAGGATTGGGGGACCTCAGAGCTTGCATTCGATAGCATTCTCAATTCAGGCGTTCCACTACCTGCTGGTTTAGTCTTAGAAGAGAGAAATGATCGCCTTTCTCATAGAACAATAAGAACAAGTGGTATCTCCTAACTAAGGAAAGACCTAGTTCTGTAAGCGAATGGCATAGAAGGGGCTGAATCAGTCTCGGAAGTTGCCGTTGTAAAGGCTTCACCGGTAAGGCATTCACCAGCTGTTCTTTATTTAGTTGCTGTATTGGAAAGTCCTCTGAATTCAACTGGAAAATGTTGATCAGTAGCTGAAGTAACTGATAAAGAGTAGAATAATCCAATCTTTATAGCTCAGCTGGAGTGGACTCCTGCCTAAGGATTGGAATCAGAAACTCCAGATTCTTCGGCTGTTCCAGGAGCTGCAGAAAGGGATGCTTTAGCTGTTGAGGCGAAGAAGGGAATTGAGGTAAGGCTGGCGGAATAAGAGAATGGAGTTACTGAGCTACTGAGCTAATGGCCTAGAAGTCAGTGGAGTTAAGACAGCTCGTAGCAGTATCGGAATACGATAGAATCCCTTATTTACTTACCTATAGGCGAGTGATCACTGAACGATAAGAACAAAGCCACTTTCAGCTATAACCGGAGTTAAATGAGTTCTATAGGCCTTACCCGGAACACTTTCTAACTAACTGTTAGCCAGTGAAGTGATTGCTGGGAGTGATCACGAACGAAGGATGAATAGAGGCGTAGTCTATAGCCGGCATAAGCCGTAACAGGAGTTCGAGTTTGAGTTACTCCAAGAACTACAGGGAATGCCATAGTAGAGCTAAAGCCAATAGCCGTAGCAGTGAAAGCTGTCTATCAGAAGGTAGGAAAGGTCATCTTGCTCTAGCAGTCAACGAATCGGAATCGGAAAGGGAGGATCTTGTTACTGGTTCAATACCAGAAAGGGAATAAGTTGAGGAATCTACATATGAAATAGTTCCAATATCGGCACAAAGATCAGGTTTATAGGCAGGAAATGGTGTAGCATCAGAGTGAATAGTTTCTGTAGCTGGTAACTCATTCACCTCTCCTCTCCGAGCTATCTATCTCTAATTCATTTACTTTACTTACGAATACTTCAATTCCCTAGACCTCGTAGGCTGATGATTGCCTTGATTGGCCAACAGTATCAGTTCAATCTGGCATTTCATCCTTGGTAAGGGTGTACACTATCAAGGAACCAGTAGTTGCATTTACAGCAGAAGATAGATGGCATACTTCAAAAGCGGGAGTAGAAGCAATTGTATTTGATGCTACTAGGGCGGCTCCTGAATCAATTGATTGAGTTATATGGGAATAAGAAATCATCCTTAGGAGTGAATGGCTTCCCCGCCCCGCGGTTATGATCATTTCTGGACCGCTTTAACCTTCTGTTCAGCATTTGAGGTATCTATAGACTTTCCTTCTCTTAGGAAGATATACTTCTAATGATGTCAGTGGTTGATACCAGGGACAGTGGAAGTGGAAATGCGATCCCGGGGCATTTTAGTGTCTAAGGGCTGTTGGAAATCTTAAGCTACGACGGTAGGGGATAACGGCTAGTTGTGCGTACTAGGTACCTAAAGCGCTTGGGGCAAGCCTTATAACATAATAATAGAAGTTCCCCGGTGAAGGGTCTACTGAAGCATTTACAAAGTCGACAGTTGAATTAGACAGGACAGGAAAAGAACCATCTTAAGCTGTTTCGGCTCTAAATGAAAGAGTAGGACTTTCTCTAGTAGCTTCAAGCATTCCAGGAGAGGCCGGAAACCATTCCAACAACAGGCCTCGAAGAAGAATGTGAATCTTTAGCTGAGAAATTTCCCTGGGGAAGGTCCAATAAAGATTGCTATCCTGCTGTTTTTTTCTTACATTCGTCTGCTGAGAGGGATGGACTTACTAGAAGGTGGTCCAATAAAGATTCATCAACTGAGCTAACTAGCGTCAACGAGGTAAGAAAAGACCTATCCTTCTTCGAAGCTGAAACTAGCCGGCAAGTCAAATAGTTAAAGTAGCTAGCTTCAAGTAAAGTAAATGAACCATCTCCAGGTGAAAAAGAGTACCTCGAGTGCCGGGCAAGATAGTGAAGGAGGTCTACTAACTCATCCATCTGATGAAGGAATAGCCCTAGTTCGAGTTGGAGTTAGAAGAGGGGGGCAGAAAGTGTAAAGTCTCCGTGTTCAATTGCTAGCCAATCAAGGCAGGCTTACAGGAAGAGGGATGGAGTTAATAGAGTCTCAATTGCTGGGCCGGAGAGGTAAGAAAATCTCATAACTTTCTGCCCATCGGAGGGTTATAAAACTTCAAAGTAAAGTATTAGCCTTTCCATAGGTGCAGTTTAAGTTCTAGCTCTTTATTTAGTTGCTGGAGATGTAATACGACTAGCATCAAGCCTTCCTTCTTCAGTAATAGTTCCAGTGGAGGAAGAAGAAACAGAAGGTGAAGCTGAATAACACTGACTCTTACACGGAAGATTGAAAGCGGGGAAAGGCGTAGAAGGAGTAGAGAAAGGAAGCTAGGCACTAAGTCTAGGGGCAATGTAATTGGCGAGGGTGTGATATTCCTAACTTTTCTGAGCAACGAAGGCGTCAGCGACGTAAGATTTCACCTCTCCAGAGTGGGCCTACGAGGGTCCTTTGGAGGCTGACCTATCTAGGTAAGGGTCCGACAACGAGGATTGCATTGATCCTACTGGGAAATCTAGGGGCCTAGGAGGCATGGCATCTTTCTAACTTCCATCAGAAGGGTTTAGAAGAAGGTAATTGAGCTTAAATCTTTCAATCTGAAAGAACGGAAGCGGAAGCATCAAGCCTACCTACCGGAAAGAGTATCTACATATTCCACTCCAGCAGGGCAATCAAGGGCAGGGGCTTTAGCGGAGGTTCCGACGAAGGGGGTGTGCTTTATTGCTTTTCCTTTAGTTGTTGGTTGAATGCTTTTTTCTTGAGATGTCTTATTTCGAGTCGTTGACTCCTTTTCTTGTCGGTGGTATCTTCTTTCTTTCACTCCTTCGTGTCTTGGGACCGGGTCCAAGGGACGTCTGATCCCTCGGTGTTCTTCTCCTCTTCCCTCTCCGGTCGAACACCTTTGTTTGTCTAAAGACCTTTCAAACCCCGATAGGCAAAGAAAGGTCTAATACAAGGGCAAGATGTTCACCAAAAGCCCAAAAGAGAAGAGAGAGAAGACCGGGAGATGGGGCCGAAGGCAAAGAAGATGACATGGCAAGGTCCTATAATACGGAAACGAAGTGACCTAATAGATTCCTCCTCTATGTGAACATGCCCGGAAGGTGCTTTCACATGGACATGACCACGGAAGACAAAGTGTGAAGTTTCGAAGTTTCGCCTTCGGCTCTTGGATTTCTTTGTCAAGTCACCTAATTTCCTCGGACCTTCGGTCCTTTGTCAATGAATAAGTTGAATGAATAAGCCGACCTTCGGTCGTCAGGCTTACGCCGGCCGACCTTCGGTGCTTCGCCGGTCGGTAAAAGGAAAGGAAAGGCCTGTCACAGGGTGGCCGATGGTATGGATGAGGCTTAAAGGAAGCCAAGCTCTGTCCTTGGGAGTTTCACTCCTTCGGTATTGGGAGTCCACGGACTCCGCTAAAGAGGTACGACCGGGTGGAAGGAAAGAAAGAATACCTTGGTCGAAGACATCCAAGGACCTTGACAAAGGTCCCATAAAGACAAGAGTCAACGACTCCCAAGGTAGTAGTACTACAGGTTCTGATCTCCTTTCTTAGACCCTTAGGATCTTTAAAGGCATGCGAGCACTCGGCATCTGTCCATCTCGGGATCTTTAACGGACCATGGGAAAGGGGTTCTTGGTAGACCTCAATCACAAGCGAAGGGAGCGGTAAAAGGGATCATTCTAGAGGGAGAACCAACATCACCCACTCTCTTTCTTCTTCTTGTCCTTAACAAGCCGTTCATCACTCCCTAGGTTTCTCGCCGTGGAGATCTTCTTTATCAACAGGGCCACCCTTTGGATTGATTGGAGGAAGATTGCCCTGGTAAGTTGTATTGAAGGTAGTATTTCACCAGCTTACCTTACATTGGAACTATATATGGTAGATCCATAGCTAGGGGAGACTTCCTCTTTTCACGACTAAGCCAAGCCGTAAATAAAGAGAGTGGCAATCCCTGTGATAGGATTCAGAAGTGCCAGCTATTTCATCTTTCATTTCTGCTCTCTCGTCTTTCACTGCTAGGTCAGCTAGCCTATTTCGTAGTTGCAGGTGGGAACGTTAAATACAGCCTTCGATCCGTTTACCCGGGCATCAGTTCAAGTAGATCCAGTTGCTCGTGATCCCGTCCCCTCCCATACCGAGGATCAGCATAATAGACAGGGGCGACGGTCAACTGAATCCATCTCATCGGGAGGGAGGAGTGGAGCCCGAGCATAGAAAAACAAATCAACTTACGAAGTCAGCGGAATAAGGGGACTAATAACGAACAACAAATTGTCATATAGACACATATTACTCTTTACAATAATAAGAAGCATGTAATTACATATTATGTAATAAGCACTTTCTTACAGGAATAAAGAAGCCAAGAAGTACGTTACGTAGGCCGCCCGAGTGAATGAAAAAGGTAAAGTAACTAAGCCGACAACTATGAAATTCGCAGCTAACTCGACATCAAAAAAGGGGTCGGGCCCATCGTCCGGACTTAGGAGAATAAACATCGGAATCCGAGGCTAAATCCAGCTGCCCATTCGTTCAAAGTAGATTCAACTTAAGCCGTTCTTGGTCACATGTCTTGTGAGCATTCCACCATGAGATTTTTTGTTCACATCAGATCTTTCCTGGTAACTAAGGCTATGAAAAGCATCTCTCGAAAATGAAATGAAATGTCATAAGGCTAGCTCCTCATATCTTTCCCTCTGGGCTGGGAGATTTTGGAAATAATTCAGCATCTGCTTCACTGTATGCTATCTGGGTCGGTTGGGATTGGGATTCTGAGTGCTTTTCTATTTTATTTAGCTTCTCATCTCCCTTTCGCTCTTTCTGGTGATTGGATTGGCTAATTGCTCTAAACTCTCTCTTTGTCGATGCTCGTGCAGCGGAAGGACTGCTTCCTTTAACGAACCTTGCCTTGCTAACGATAACGAGCTTTTGGTAGCCCTTCTTCCAACAACGGTGATTCTGCCTCTCTCTAAGTTCCTTTCTGATTCAATCTATTCGATTCCAATTCTCACCCTCGAGTCAGGAGTTGTTGCCCTATTTCCTTTTTCTTCGCTAGCCTTGGGGCTTAGTTACTTAATTCAGAGTTATCCCCCCCCCTAGCCTATGAAAGCATTCCCATAGCTCTTTGCCTACAGCGTCAATGAGTTAGGAGCTTGAGTGAACACCACACCAGGGAATTTCCTTATTCATAGAGTAAGGGCAAAGGCAAGTCCTCCCATTACTGGAAGCGGCTCAAAGCATAGTATAAAAGAAAAAGGGCTATTCTAGCTCTGATCCCCGTTTAAATATGGTGCATACCATACCTGGTTTAGACCGTCGGGGAGGAAAGCTGTGAACGAATCTGATGCGCAGATGTTTGAAGGACTAAGCGCAGTTGGAGGAAAGGTACTCTTAAGGGCCTGCAGTCACTCAGGGGTTAGCTCTGCAGATGTTGAAGGAATGGAATCAGGGCAGCTTTCAAGCTTTACTTTCTTCTTTCATCTGGATTCTTATTTCTTTGCTAGATGGGATCGATCCCAGACCTAGCCGCTTTGCACCTTTGGTGGTATCGTTATCGTCTTCTAAGTAGAATATCCCATATCCGAAAGGTCGTCTTAGTCTCCGCTTGAACTATTGAACTAAAGGGCTAAAGGGAGTTTCGATTCCGCAGAACCTATAGGAGCAATAGACGGAGTTAGTGTGGTATAGCTGTTAGTAAGGCGTAGAGCAGTAGCGGTCTTCACTTTTCCTGTTACAGAATCGGCTCTGAACCGCTGTTCATGGCACGGTTAGCGGTGAAAAAGAATAGCGATTGTTGAATCAGTAGCTCTTTCGCTGTGATTGCTCTTGTGAAGCTCCACGGTGCGGT
>JAREIK010002683.1:0-44701 GCA_029783825.1 Sapria himalayana
AACTCCTAATACATAAACCTTTTAATATCTATATTCTACTTAATAAATAATAAATCTCATTTTTCTTTCTATTTTTTATAATTTTAAATATTCATTTTAATTATATAAGTTAAATGACTTATAAGTTATTAAGATTATTAACTTAATATTATATTTACCATTGAAAAATTTAAAAATTATTATATTTTCAAATGTTATAACCTTTGAAAATGTTAAAAAATATCAAAAATAATTTTTTTGTTATTTCATTATTTAAATAAAACCTATAAAAAAACTAAATGCCTAAAAACATAATTCACTAAACTTCTAAACGACAAAACCTCTAAATACTTAAACTATTAAACTGGTATACATTAATAATAATTCTTAAATCTCATTTTAATTTTTATTAAGTATAATTTTAAATTTTTATTTTAATTATTTAACAGTTTATTTTTTTAGAAATATTAATTACAAAATAAATTATTAGTTAGACAGATATAATTTAAATTAAACCGGTATACCCTAAATAATAAAGAAGAAATATCATTTTTTTTATTATAATTTTAAATATTCAATTTAATATTTATTTGTTTATTTTTATAAAAATATTAATAAAAAAATAAATTAAGAGTTACACAAATATAATTTTTATAAATTATTTCTCATCAAAAAAATATAGATAAACTTTTTAAAAGAAAAAAAAATTTCAAAACAAAAAATTATTATTTAGTAATATATTTTGCTATGCTTCTGAATCATTTTAGGTTTTTTAATTATATTTTAATTGATATCTATCTTATTAATTATATATTATTAATTTATTTTTTGATCATTATTAGAATATTTTTTTATAAAAATGTTTATATTGAATTTAAATGATATATAATTATTAATATTATTATAACTAAATATTGTATTCACATTTCAAAAAATTGTAAATATTATTATATTTTCAAATGTTATAACCTATGAAAATGAAAACAAATTATACAAAGTTTTTTTGTTATTTTATTTTTTTATATAAAACCTATAAACCACTAAAACCCTAAAAACATAAATTGCTAAACTTCTAATGACAAAACCTTTAAATACTTAAACTATTAAACTAGTATAGATTAATAATAAATCTTAAATCTCAATTTAATTTTTATTTAGTATAATTTTAAATTTTTATTTTAATTATTTATTAGTTTATTTTTATAGAAATATTAATTACAAAATAAATTATTTGTGAGACAGATCTAATTTAAATTAAACAAGTATCCCTAAATAATAAATAATAAATAATCAATCTCATTTTTTTATTATAATTTTAAATATTCATTTTAATTATTTATTTGTTTATTTATATATAAATATTAATTACAAAATAAATTATGAGTTTGACAAATATCATTTATATAAATTATTTTTCATCAAAAAAAATATAGATAAACTTATTAAAAGAAGAAAAAATTCAAAAACAAAAAATTATTATATAGTAATATATTTTTCTTTGCTTCTGAATCATTTTAAGTTTTGTAATAATATTTTAAATAATATCTATCTTATTATTAATAAATTATTAATTTATTTTTTGATTATTATTAGAATATTTATCAATAAAATTGTTTATATTGAATTTATATAATATATAAATATAATGATTAGTATAACTAAATATTATATTCACATTTGAAAAAAAATTTAAAAATTATTATATTTTCAAAGGTTATAACCTTTGAATATATCAAAAAATAATAAAAATACATTTTTTGTTATTTTATTTTTTAAATAAAATCTATAAACCACTAAATGTTAGGGGTGCTCATGGGATGGGACGCGATTGGGATTACAAATCTCTAGTCCTGTCCCACAGTTCAAAGATTTTTTTTTGAAGATCCAGATTCGTCCCATAGGTTTAAATAATTTATATAAATTATTTTTCATCAAAAAATTATAGATAAACTTTTTAAAAGAAAAAAAATTTTAAAAACAAAAAATTATTATATAGTAATATATTTTGCTTTGCTTCTGAATAACTTTCATTTTGTAATTATATTTTAATTGATATCTATCTTATTAATAATAGATTATTAATTTATTTTTTAATCATTATTATAATATTTATCAATAAAATTATTTTTATTGAATTTACATGATATATAATTATTAAGATTATTATAACTAAATATTATATTTACATTTGAAAATAATTTATGAATTATTTTATTTTTAAAGGTTATCATCTTAGAAAATGAGATAAAATCACAAAAATAAATTTTTTGTTATTTTATTGTTTATATAAAACCTATCAACTACTAAATGCCTAAACTCTTAAATCATTAAACTGCTAAACCCCAAAACCCCAAAACCCTTAAATACTTAAACATTTAAACCATCTTTAACGGTTTAAGTATTTATAAATAATATATAAATATCTATCAATAAATAATTGTTTATTAATTTTTTTTTGATCATTATTATATTTATATTTATATTTAGTTTATTAATATATATCAATAAAATTGTTTATTTTTAATTTACATGATATATAATTATTATGTTTATTATAACTAAATATTATATTCACATTTGAAAAAAAATTTAAAAATTATTAAATTTATAAAGGTATAACCTTCAAAATTGATAAAAAAACTGAAAAATAATTTTTTTTGTTATTTCATTATTTAAATAATACATATAAACTACTAAATGACTAAACACTTAAATCACTAAACTCCTAAACGTCTAAATACTTAAACCATTATGCCGGTATACCCTAAATAATTAATCATAAAGCTCATTTTTATTTGTATTCATAATAATATTAATATTCATTTTAATTATTTATTAGTTTATTTTTATAGAAATATTAATTGCAAAATAAAATTATGAATGTGACAAATATAATTTATTTATTTATCTTCATCAAAACAATTTATAAACTTATAAAAAGAATCAAAATTTTAAAAATAAAAAATTATTATTTAGTAATATATTTTACTTTTATTTTGAATCGTTTTAGGTTTTGCAAATATATTTTAATTAATATATATCTTATTAATAATAGGTTATTAATCTATTTTATGATCAGTATTATAATATCGATCAATAAAATTATTTATATTTAATTTACATGATATTTAATTTTTATGATTATTATAATTAAATATTGTATTAACATTTGAAAAAAAAATTAAAAATTATTATTTTCGATGGTTATAACCTTGAAAATGAAAAAAAATCATAAAAATGATTTTTTTGTTATTTAATTATTTAAATAAAACCTATAAACAACAAAATACCTAAATACTTAAAAAACTAAACTTCTAAACCCTGGTACTACTGCATCACACACACATAGCGATGGACCACAGTACACACGTGCACATATTATTGTCCATTTTGGTGTAGCATTTAGAGTGGCCATCAAGTCCTGGAAGCAGCCAGAAGTATGGACCACCAGCTTTTAGTGGGCCCCACTAGCAAGTCGATATGATATTATTAAAACAACTGACGAGACAGAGCAAAGTGGTCGAGAGTAAACCTAGGAGTTGCTAGCAGTGGGTCCCACTAGCCCTGTTAGGCAGCATAGAGGGCCACCCAACCGTCGCCCAATAGGAGTAGCGGGTAATCCATGATTAATTGGAGAGCTAGAAAAATCTGAAGCATCACCAAGCAGGGCTAGTAAGCAATGGAGTCCATACCAGCCACACGGGAGCGAAGATTCAAACTAGTAGTTTATGTTTGTAGTCTTATTTGTATTTTGGACTTTGTATGCACCATGTACTTGTAGAGATGGATCATGACATACTCACACACAAAATCTTGTGTGTTTTCTATGTAATGCAATGAGGGCAACTGGACCAATGAGTAAGTGGGGCCCACTAATGCATTTTGTAAATACACATTAGGCAATGCTAGACTCCTGGGAGCATAAGACCCATCTTTATAGCAATTTGTAATTTTACTTGTATTCTAGCTTGGTTGTACACGTAGATAATTAGACTATGAGATGAACCTCATCACACATGAACACCGATGCATGCATATTTTTTTATATTTTATCGGTGCAACATACAGCCACTTCTTAGAGCTCGAGGAGGAATTATTCTAACCCAAGAGATACTCTTTTGAGGATCATTGGAGCAAAATAATGTGGATTTCAAAGGTCAGAATGAATTGACAAAGTGCCGTAGATATGGACTTGTGGATTTATGGGTATTCAGCTTTACATGTATTCCATTGCATAGCAATGACATAGACAAATGCTTGATGCTGCATGTCACACACATGCACAATCTTATATTTGCTTAGTTTTAATATGGTGCATCATTCAGGTTCCTCCAAAAGGCTTGGAAAAATCCGAATGGAAATAAAGCAATGCGCATAATGACTCAATGCCAACTCTGAAGTCCAGTAATGTCTGGTGATTTTAGTTGTATTCGTACGCTTGGAATTATTAGGCATTATGTTTTTTTATGTATTTTATGCATAGAATCATTAAGGTGCATATGATTGTATGGGCTGGCCTAATTTAGTCAGCTTTTTAGTCTCTTGTAAGTTGTGCGCCTAAATGATTAATAAAGTGTGTATTTTCCAAAAAAATAACAAAAAAAAACAATAAACCCAAAACTTTAAATCCTAAACCTTAAACCATAAATTATAACCCTAACCCATAAACCCTAAATCCTAAATCTCTTGTTTTGCACTTTTATAATCAAATGACTAAGTGTTAAATTTAAATTGAAATTCACAACTTTTAGGAATGTCAGAAATTTTTCTTTTTGTATATGTAACACAAAGTCATTACTCAAGGGGTGAGTTATGGATTCTCTCTCTTTCTTACTTTAGATTATTGTAGCATTAGCAATGGTCATGATTGTATATTTTGTCTCAAGAACACAAAATCATATCGATGAGAATATGCCATAACTTGTCTATCTCTGTTGAACATATTATCATGGCACTAAGAATGATCATGAATACATATTTAATCACTATAATAATGGGTCACAATATTGGATATGACCATATCTTTTGCATTTTATCTTTATATTGCAAAGTAATTGCACTAGGAATGATTGTAATTTTGGACATTCCTCAATAGCAAAAGTCATGACACTAGAAATAGTTAAAGCTCGAGTACTACTCTTTATAAATTTTTATAGCTAAAATTCTTGGGATTGGAAATATCACTATGGCTTTTTCCTTTTATTTGTGACCTCAAGTCTCAATATGCAAGACTAATATTGTGAGCAATGATTAAAACCTTTTATACAATTGTATATGATTCATTTGAATCTTTTTAGGTATTGTGAGATTGTATACATAACTCATTTAATATAAAAAGAAATAAATGATACTTTTCATATCCATGAGGATATAAAAAAAGGGCTTAGATAAGCCAATAAAATAAATTTTTTGATTCTTGATTGAAAGAGAGCCCATACTTCTTGCCCTGCTCAAACCGCCCTGGGGCTAGTTTGTTCTAATAGGCTACAAGGTGGTTATTTTTTTAGAGGTGAACTATGTTTTAAAAAAAGTGCTTTGAGTGTGTGCATGAAATATAATTTAGAAGAAATTACAATATTCAATATATATAGCATCCTCAACAACTAGCTATTTCAACACATAGGGGTACAACTTTGGTTTTATTCTGTTAGCGTACATGAGTCAAATTACCTTTGATAGCCCAGTGATTCAACAACAAATATGATGAAATATAATAAATTTAAAGTAAAAGCTCCTATTATTTTTGTTAGAGCTTTAGCAATCATTCTAGAGTTGAGAGAGGAACAAAATAAATTATTTTAATTATTCAGTATAATTTTAATTTTTATTTTAATTATTTATCAGTTTATTTTTATAGAAATATTAATTATAAAATAAATTATTATTGAGATAGATATAACTTAAATTAAACCGGTATACCCTAAATAAAAATAATAAATAATAAATCTCATTTTTTTTCATTATAATTTTTAATTTTCATTTTAATTATTAATTTTTTATTTTTATATAAATATTAATTAAAAAATAAATTATGAGTTAGACAAATATAATTTATGTAAATTATTTTTAATCAAAAAAATATAGATAAATTATTTAAATAAAAAAAATTTGAAAACAAAAAATTATTATAAAGTAATATATTTTGCTTTGCTTATGAATCATTTTATGTTTTGTAATTATATTTTAATTGATATTTATCTTATTAATAATAGATTATTAATTTATTTTTTGATCATTATTAGAATTTTTATCACTAATATTGTTTATGTCGAATTTATATGATATATAAATATAATGATTATTATAACTAAATATTAAATTCACTTTTGAAAAAAATTTAAAAATTATTATATTTTCAAAGGTTATAACCTTTGAAAATATCAAAAAATAATAAAAATAATTGTTTTATTATTTTATTTTTTAAATAAAACCTATAAACCACTAAATGCATATACAATTAAATCAGTAAACAACTAAACCCCTTAATACCTAAATACATAAACCATTAAACTATTATATAATACATAATAATTAATAAATCTAATTTTAATATCTATTTATTATAGTTTTATATATTCATTTTAATTATTAATTAGTTTATTTTTATAAAAATATTTATTATAAAATAAATTATAAGTGCGACAAATATAATTTAAATAATTTATTTTTAATCAAAAAAAATATTTACGCTTATATAATAAGTAAAAATTAAAAAATTAAAAAATATTATCCAGTAATATATTTTACTTTAATTTTGAATCAATTTGGGGTTTTTAATATTTTTTAATTCATATATATCTTATTAGTAGTAGTTTATTAATTTAATTTTTGATCATTATTATAATATCTATCAATAAAATTATTTATATTGAATTTATATCATATATTATTACTAATATTATTATAACTAAATATTGTATTCACATTTCAAAAAATTTTTAATATTATTATATTTTCAAAGGTTATAACCTTTGAAAATGAGAAAAAATTACAAAATTTTTTTTTGTTATTTTATTGATTAAATAAAAGCTATAAACCACTAAATGCCTAAAAACCTAAATCGCTAAACTACTAAAAGACAAAACCTCTAAATACTTAAAACATTAAACATTTATACATTAATAATAAATAATTAATATCATTTAAATTTATATTCAGTATAATTTTAAATTTTTATTTTAATTAAGTTGCAGTTTATTTTTATAGAAATATTAAATACAAAATAAATTATTAGTAAGACCGATCTAATTTAAATTAGATGGGTATACCCAAAATAATAAATAATAAATCTCATTTTTTTATTATAATTTTAAATATTCATTTTAATACTTTATTTGTTTTTTTTATATAAATATTAATTACCAAATAATTTATGAGTTACACAAATATAATTTATATAAATTATTTTGCATCAAAAAATTATAGATAAACTTTTTTTTAAAAAAAAATTTCAAAACAAAATATTATTGTATAGTAATTTATTTTGATTTGCTTCTAAATCATTTTAGGTTTTGTAAATTTATTTTAATTGATATCTATCTTATTAATAATAGATTATTAAGTTATTTTTACATCATTATTAGAATATTTATCAATAAAAATGTTTATATTGAATTTATATGATATATAAATATAATGATTATTATAACTAAATATTATTTTCACTTTTGAAAATAATTTTAAAATTATTATATTTTCAAAGATTATAACCTTTGAAAATGTGAAAAAATAAAAAAAAATATTTTTTATTTGTTATTCTATTGTTTAAATAAAACCTATACATCTCTAAATGCTTAGAGATTTAAATCACTAAACTACAAAATCCCAATAACTTTATATAGATAATTTTTTAAATCAATATTCCCTAAATAATAATTAATAAATTTCAGTTTTATTTGTTTTCATTATAATTTAAAAAATTCATTTTGATCGTTTAGTTTTTTATTTTTAAATGTGTATTAATTTTAAAATAAATTATGAGTTAATAATATAATTTATAAAAATTATTTTTCATCAAAAATTTGATAAGTTTATACAAAGAATAAAAATTTAAAAACAAATAATTATTTTTTAGTAATATATTTTGCTTTGATTTTGAATCATTTTAGGTTTTGATATTAAATTTTAAAAAATATCAATCTTATTCATAATAGATTTTTAATATTTTTTTTGATAATCATTAGAATATCTATCAATAAAATTGTTTATATTGAATTTATATTATATATAATTATTATGATTATTATTAATAAATATCGTATTCACTTTTGAAAAAAATTTAAAAATTATTATATTTCAAAGGTTATAATCTTAAAAAATAGAAAAAATAATAAAAATACATTTTTAGTTATTTTATTTTTTAAATAAAACCAACTGACCATTAAATTCTTACTTACTTAATTTAGTAAGCTCATAAACCCGAAAACCCCAAAATACATAAACATTTTAACATTTATAGTTTAATTATTTAGAAAAATTAATTACATAATAAATTTCGAGTATGACAAATATTATTTAAAAAATTTATTTTTAATCAAAAAAAAAATATAAGCTTATAAAAAGAAGGACAAATGAAAAAATTAAATATTATTATTTAGTAATATATTTTGATTTGATTTTGAATCATTTTGTGTTATGTAAATAATCAACGAAATAATCAAACCATTAAACCGGTATACCACATATAATAAATCATAAATCTCATTTTAATTTGTATTCATTATAATTTTAAATATTCATTTTAATTATTTATTAGTTTATTTTTTTATAAAAATATTAATTACAAAATAAATAATGAACAAGACAACTATAATTTTAATAATTTATTTTTAATCAAAAAAAAATATAAGCATATAAAAAGAAGTAAAAATTTAAAAACAAAAAATTATTATTTAGTGATATATTTTACTTTGATTTTGATTCATTATATATAGGTTTTGCAATTATATTTAATTGCTATCAATCTTATTAAGAATAGCTTATTAATTTATTATTTGATCAATTATATAATATCCGACAATAAAATTACTTATATTGAATTTAATTGTCTTATAATTATTGAGATTATTATAACTAAATATTATATTTACATTTGAAAAAAATTAAAAAATTATTATAAATTCAAAATTTATAACCTTCAAAAATGATAAAAGATCACAAAAATAATTTTTTATTATTTTATTATTTAAATAAATCTATAACCCACTAAATGCCTAAACATTTAAATCTCTAGACTCCTAAACCCCATAAATGCTTAAACCATTAAACCTATATAACTTAAATAATAAATAATAAATCGCATTTTTATTCGTATTAATTATAAATTTAAATATTCATTTTAATTATTTTTTAGTTTATTTTTATAGAAATATTAATTATAAAATAAATAATGAGTGAGACATATATAATTTAAATAAATTATTTTATATGAAAAAAATATATAAGCTTATAAAAATTAACAAAATTTCAAAAATTTATTATTTTATTTAGTAATATAATTTACTTTGATTTTGAATTATTTTGGGTATTGCAAATATATTTTAATAATATCTGTCTTATTAATGATAGTTTATTAATTTATTATTTGATCAACAAAATAATATATATTAATAAAATTTTTTATATTGAATTTACATCAAATATAATTATTAAGATTATTATAACTAAGTATTGTATTCATATTTTAGAACTATTAAAAAATTATTATAATTTCAATGGTTATAACCTATGAAAATCACGAAAATTCATAAAAATAAATTTTTTGTTATTTTATTGATTAAATAAAACCTATAAACACCTAAATGTGTAAACATATAAATCAATAAACTCATTAACCCCAAAACCACAATAAACTTAAATATTTATTTTTAATCAAAAAATAGATTAGCTTATAAATGGATGCAAAAATTTAAAAAATTTAAAATTAATATTTAGTAAAATATTTCACTTTGATTTTGAATCATTTTAGGTTTTGTAAATATATTTTAAACAATATTTATCTTATTAATAATTGTTTATTAATCTTTTGTATGATCATTATTATAATATATATCAATATAATTGTTTATATTGAATTTACATGATATATAATTATTAAGATTATCATAACTAAATATAGTATTCACATTTAAAAAAAATTTAAAAATTTTTATAGTTTCAAAGGTTATATATCCTTCAAAAATGAGAACAAATAACAAAAAAAAATATTTTTGTTATTTTATTTTTTAAATAAAACCTATAAATTACTAAATGCCTAAACACTTAAATCACTAAATTCTAAAATCCCAAAACTCCTAAATATATAATCTTTTAAACCTGCATATTTTATCTTATTAATAATAGTTTTCTTTAATATCTATCTTATTAATATATTTTACTTTGATTTTGTATCATTTTAGATTTTGTAAATAAATTTTATTTAATATCTATCTTATTAATAATAGTTTATTAATTTATTTTATTATAGTCATCATAATATCTATAAAAAAATTATTTATATTGAATTTACATAATATATAATTATTTAGATTATTATAAGAGAATAATATTTTCACATTTTAAAAAAATTTAAAAATTATTATGTTTTCAATTGTTATAACTTTTGAAAATAAGAAAAATTTAAAAAATAAATTTTTTGTTTTTAGATTTTTTAAATAAAATCTATAAACCACAAAATACCTAAATTCTTAATGACTAAATCTTCTAAACCCCAAAGCCCATAAATACATAAGACTTTAAATTACTATACTCTAAATAATAAATATTAAATCTCATTTTTATTAGTATTCATTATAATTTTTAATATTCGTTTTAATTATTTATCAGTTTATTTTTATTGAAATATTAATTACAAAATAAATTATTAGTGAGATAGATATAATTTAAATAATTTATTTTTCATCAAAAGAATATAAGTTTCTAAAAATAGGCAAAATTTGTAAAACAAAATATTATTATTTTGTAATTTATTTTAATTTAATTTCGAAAAATTTTAGATTTTGCAATTATATTTTAATTTATATCATTCTAATTAATAATAGTTTATTGATTTATTCATTGATCATTATTATAATATCTATTAATAAAATTATTTATATTGATTTTACATTATTATATAATTATCAAAATTATTATAACTAAATATTATATTCACATTTTAAAAAAAATTAAAAATTATTATATTTTCAAAGGTTATAACCTTCAAAAATTAGATAAAATTACCAAAGGCATAAACACTTAAATGACTAAACCCCAAAACACCTATATACTAAAACCATTAAACTTGTATATCATGAATAATAAATAATAAATCTCAATTTTATTTGTATTCATTATAATTTTAAAAATATATTTTAATTATTTATTTGTTTATTTTTAAAGAATTATAAATTATAAAATATATTATGAGGAAGACAAATAAAATTTTAATAATTTATTTTTAATAACAAAAATATAAACTTATAAAAAAAGCAAATTATTAAAAAAATTTATTATTTAGTAATAAATACTTTGATTTTGAATAAATTTAGATTTTGCAAATATATTTTAAATAATATCTATCTTCTTAATAATAGTTTATTAATTTATTTATTGATCATTATTATAATATCTAGCGATGTGATTATTTATATAGAATTTAAACGACTTATATTTATTAAGATTATTATAACTAAATATTATATTTACATTTGAAAAAAAATTAGAAATTTTTATATTTTCAAAGGTTATAGACTTCAAAAATTAGAAAAAAAATAAAAATAATTTTTTTGTTATATCATTGTTTGAATAAAACTTATAGAACACTAAATGCCCAAATACTTAATTCTATAAACACCAAAACACAAAAGCCCCTAAATACATAAAATTTTAAACTCGTAGACGTTATATATAATTTAAATAATTTATTTTTAATCAAAAAAAAAGCTCATAAAAAGAACAAAAAACTAAAAAACAAAAATTATTATTTGGTAATAAATTTTACTTTGATTTTGAATAATTTTAGGTTTTGTAATTATATTTTAATTTATATCCATCATATTAATAATATCATATTAATTTATTTTTTTGATATAGATATCATATCTATCAATAAAATTGTTTATTTTTAGTTTATATTATATATAATTATAATGATTATTATTACAAAATATTGTATTCACATTTTTAAAAAAATTTAAAATTATTATATTTTCAAAGTTTATAACATTTGTAAATGTGCAAAAATATCAAAAATAATTTTTTTGTTATTTCATTGTTTAATTAAAACCTATAAATACTAAATGCCTAAAAACATAAATCGCTAGTCATAAACGAAAAAACCTGAAAATACTTAAAATATTAAACTGGTATACATTAATAATAATTCATAAATCTCATTTTAATTTTTTATTCAGTATAATTAAAAATTTTTATATTAATTATATATGAGTTTATTTTTATAGAAATATTAATTACAAAATAAATTATTAATGAGATATATCTAATTAAAATTAGACTGGTATACCCAAAATAATAACGAATAAATCTCAATATATATTTTTTCATTATAATTTTAAATATTCATTTTAATTATTTATTTGTTTATTTTTATATAAATATTAATTAAAAATAAATTATGAGGTAGACAAATATAATTTATATAAATTAATTCTAATAAAAAAATATGGATAAACTTTTTAAAAGAAAAAAAAAATTTTAAACAACAAATTATTATATAGTAATATATTTTGATTTTTTCTGAATCATTTTATGATTTTTTATTATATTTTAATTGATATCTATCTTATTAATAATAGATTATTAATTTATTTTTTGATCATTATTAGAATATTTATCGATAAAATTTTTCATAGTGAATTTATATGATATATAAATATAATGATTATTATAACTAAATATTGAATTCAGTTTTGAAATAAATTTAAAAATTATTATATTTTCAAAGGTTATAACCTTTGAAAATATCAAAAAATAATAAAAATACATATTTTGTTATTTTAATTTTTAAATAAAACATATAAAACACTAAATGCATACATAGTTAAATCAGTAAACTCCTAAGACATGTAATGCCTAAATACATAAAACATTAAACCATTATATGCTGCCTAATAATTAAAATATTTATTACAAAATAAATTATGAGTGTGACAAATATAATTTAAATAATTTATTTTCAATTAAAAAAAAATATAAGCTTATAAAAGAAGTAAAAATTTAAAAATTAAAAATTAGTATCCAGTCATATTTTTTACTTTGAATTTGAATCAATTTGGTTATGTAAATATTTTTTATTAATATTAATCTTATTATTAATAGTTTATTAATTTAATTTTTGATCATTATTATAATATCTATCTATAAAATTGAATATAATGAATTTATATGTTATATAATTATTAAAATTATTATAACTAAATATTGCATTCACATTTCAAAAAAATTTAAATATTATTATATTTTCAAAGGTTATAACCTATGAAAATTAATAAAAATTATTATTATATATCATATATTATTATATGATATTATAAATATTATTAATATTATTAATATTATAAATATTATAAATATTATAAATATTTAAAATATTATTATATTTTAAATAATATTATAACTTAATATTATTATATTATTATAACCTATGAAAATGACAAAAAATTACAAAATTATTTTTTGTTATTTTATTGTTTAAATAAAACCTATAAACTACTAAATGCCTAAAAACATAAATCACTAAACTACTTAAAGACAAAACTCTTAAATATTTAAATTATTAAATTGGTATACATTAATAATAAATTATAAATCTCATTTTAATTTTTATTAAGTTTAATTTTAAATTTTTATTTTAATTATTTATTAGTTTATTTTTATAGAAATATTATTTACAAAATAAATTATTAGTGAGACAGATCTATTTTAAATAATTTATTTTTTATCAAAAAAAATATATATGCTTATAAAAAGAATCAAAATTTTAAAAACAAAAATTTATTATTTTGTAATATATTTTATTTTGATTTTGAATCATTTTGTTTTTGCAATTATATTTTAATTTATATCATTCTTATTAATAATAGTTTATTAATTTTGTATTGATCATTATTATAATATCTATTAATAAAATTATTTATATTGAGTTTACAATATATATAATTATTAAGAATATTATAACTAAATATTATATTAACATTTAAAAAAATTAAAAATTATTATATTTTCAAAGGTTATAACCTTCAAAAATTTTTAAAAATCAAAAAATTTAATTTTTTATTTTTTCATTCTTTAAATAAAAACTATAAATCACTAAATTCCTAAATACTTAAATCACAAAACCCCAAAACACCTAAATACTTAAACCATTAAACTAGTAATTCCTGAATAATAAATAATAAATCTCAATTTCTTTTTTATTCATTATAATTTTAAATATTCATTTTAATTATTTATTAATTTATTTTTATAGAATTATAAATTAAAAATAACTTATATGGAAGACAAATATAATTTAAATAATTTACTTTTAATAAGAAAAAATATAAACTTATAAAAAGAAGCAAAACATCAAAAAAATTATTATTTAGTATTATATTTTACTTTGATTTTGAATAAATTTAAGTTTTGCAAATATATTTTAAAAAATATCTATCTTATTAATAATATTTTTTTAACTTATTTTTTGATCATTAATATAATATCTATCATTATAATTGTTTATATTGAATATAATGATATATAATTATCAAGATTATCATAACTAAATATAGTATTCACATATAAAAAAATTTAAAAATTATTATATTTTCAAAGGTTATAACCTTCAAAAATGATAAAAAATAACAAAAATAAATTTTTTGTTATATCATTGTTTAGATAAAACTTATAAACCATTAAATGCCTAAATACATAAATCTCTAAACTCCTAAACCCGAAAGGCCCTAAATAACTAAACCTTTAAACTCATAAATCATAAATATAATTTAATTAATTTATAGAAAAATTAATTATAAAATAAATTATGAGTGACAAATATAATTTAAATAATATATTTTTCATCAAAAAAAATATATAAGCTTATAAAATGATACAAAAAATTAAAAAAATTATTATTTAGTAATAAATTTTACTTTGATTTTGAATCATTTTAGGTTTTTTAATTATATTTTAATTTATATTTATCATATTAATAATAGTTTATTTATTTATTTTTTGATAATTGATATAATATTATCTATAAAAGTGTTTATATTTAGTTTATATTATATATAGTGATAATAATTATTATTACTAAATATTGTATTCACATTTTTAAAAAATTTTAAAATTATTATATTTTCAAATGTTATGACCTTTGAAAATTTGATAAAATATCAAAAATAAATTTTTCGTTATTTCATTGTTTAAATAAAACCTATACACAACTAAATGTCTAAGCACTTAAATCACTAAACTACAAAATCCCTATACCCCAATATAGATAATCCTTTAAACCGATAAACCCGAAATAATAATTAATAAATCTCATTTTTATTTGTTTTCATTATAATTTAAAAAATTCATTTTGATTGTTAAGTTATATATATATATATATATATTAATTATAAAATAAATTATGAGTTAAAAATATAATTTATAAAAATTATTTTACATCAAAAAATTGATAAGCTTATAAAAAGAATAAAAATTAAAAAACAAATAATTATAATTAAGTAATATGTTTTGCTTTGCTTTTGAATCATTTTAGGTTTTGATATTATATTTTAAGTAATATCAATCTTATTCATAATAAATTTTAAATTTATTTTTTGATAATTATTAGAATATCTATTAAAAAAATTGTTTATATCGAATTTATATGATATATATTTATTATGATTATTATAAATAAATATTTATTCACTTTTGAAAAAAATTTAAAAATTATTATATTTTCAAAGGTTATAATCTTTGAAAATATTAAAAAATAATAAAAATAATTTTTTTTTATTTTTTTTCTTAAATAAAACCTATAAACCACTAAATGCATAAACAGTTAAATCAGTAAACTCCTAAACCCCGTAATGCCTAAATACATAAACCATTAAACTGCTATATA
This sequence comes from Sapria himalayana, assembly GCA_029783825.1. Taxonomy (NCBI): domain Eukaryota; kingdom Viridiplantae; phylum Streptophyta; class Magnoliopsida; order Malpighiales; family Rafflesiaceae; genus Sapria; species Sapria himalayana. Next base: position 16,076 of record JAREIK010002683.1, read on the forward strand.
TTACTTAATAATTAATAAATCTAATTTTTATTTCTATTTTTTATAATTTTAAATATTTATTTTAATTATTTATTAGTTTATTTTTTTTGAAATATTTATTACAAAATAAAGTATGAGAACGATAAATATAATTTAATTAATTTATTTTTAATAATAAAAAATATATGGTTCTAAAAGAAGTAAAAATAAAAAAATTAAAAATTATTATCCAGTAATATATTTTACTTTAATTTTGAATTAATTTGGATTTTATAAATATTTTTTAATTAAAATCTATATTTTTATTAATAGTTTATATATTTAATTTTTGATAATTATTATATTGTCTATCAATAGAATTATTTATATTGAATTTATATAATATATAATTATTAATATTATTATAACTAAAAATTGTATTCACATTTCAAAAAATTGTAAATATTATTATATTTTCAAAGGTTATAACCTATGAAAATGTTAACAAATTATAGAAATTTTTTTTTATTTTATTTTTTTATATAAAACCTATAAACCACTAAAAACCTAAAAACATAAATCGCTAAACTTCTAACTACAAAACATCTAAATACTTAAACTATTAAACTGGTATACATTAATAATAAATCTTAAATCTCATTTTAATTTTTATTCAGTATAATTTTAAATTTTTATTTTATTTATTTATCAGTTTATTTTTATAGAAATATTAATTACAAAATAAGTTATTAGTGAGACGGATCTAATTTAAATTAAACAGGTATCCCTAAATAATAAATAATAAATAATAAATCTCATTTTTTATTATAATTTTAAAATTTTTTTAATTATTTATTTGTTTATTTATATATAAATATTAAAAAAAAAATAAATTGAGTTAGACAAATATAATTTATATAAATTATTTTTCATCAAAAAAAAATATATAAACTTATTAAAAGAAAAAAAAATTCAAAAACAAAAAAATATTATATAGTAATATATTTTTCTTTGCTTCTGAATCATTTTATGTTTTGTAATTATATTTTAATTAATACCTAACTTATTATTAATGGATTATTAATTTATTTTTTTATTATTATTAGAATATTTATCAATAAAATTGTTTATATTGAATTTATATAATATATAAATAAATGATTAGTATAAGTTAATATTGTATTCGCATTTCAAAAAAATTTAAAAATTATTATATTTTCAAAGGTTATAACCTTTGAAAATATCAAAAAATAATAAAAATAAATTTTTTGTTATTTTATTTTTTAAATAAAACCTGCAAACCACTAAATGCTAGGGGTGCTCATGTGATTGGACGGAATGGGGATTACAAATCTCAAATCCCTTCCCAAAGTTCGGAAATTTTTTTTTGAAGATTCAGACCCATCCCATGGTTGAAAATACCAAGACGGGACGGGACGGAGATCGGGGATTTTGGGTAGGAGAAAATGGTTCCGGGACGGAGATCGGCAAAGTTAGTTCATGTTGAAACCTTTTATTGTACCATTTATCATTCCTGAGTTATGTATCTTTCAAACTCAAATTGGGCCAATTTTGTTTTGTCAAATAGGCTGAATACCACAAACGAGTTCCTTTACCTTGTCAAAAGCTTTGATGTGCAGAAAAGGATAGAAATGTTAAATAGAACGGGACCGAGTTGTGTGCTTAATTTGGTTCTTTGTTTTGTCACAAGTTGGCTTTGTTCAGTCGAGTGAAAGCTAACCATAATAGCAATACTATATTTTTTAAACAATTACTTAAAATATCAAGGTATAGCTAAAGATGACCACAATCATTGGTAGCAGCAATTACTACTTAAGTAATTGCTAAAATTAGGTAGCTTAATATAACAAAAAAAATACAACTAATAACAACCATTATAATAATCATTTCAAAGGTCCGTCCTGGAACAACAACGAAAATCCAAACCCAATTAATTATCTTTTCTACAACTCCTCCCTTTTCTTCCTCCACTGTAGAAGGACAACCAAAGATGAAAATGTGTTAATCATGTAGACATAAATTTCTAAGATGAAAGAGTAATAAAAAAACAAAATATTACCTTATAAAATTTAATACACCCATTCCAAATTTAGTTGGATAACTATTGTTGGAAGAATATTTGGATCTTGTGATCCCTCTGAAAATTGTAATTGAACCATATTTTTATTAAATTGAATGAATAAAATAAGGAAAAGTGAAATTAAAATTTACAAGATTTTTATACTATCCTAATTCATTATCATCAAGGTCTTGAACTAATTCTTCAATTTCAATAGGTTTGTTTGAGTTTCTCAAACAATATTGTAAAGATATGAGAACTTTAGCTGTAATAGGTGTTAAAGAACTCCTAAATTTATCTAAAGTTCTCCCCCCAGTGCTAAATGTAGATTCGTAGGGCACAGTAGTTGCTCGGATAGCAAATACATTTCTTCCTACATTTGCCAAAGAAGGATACCTAACCTCATTTACCTTCCACCAGTTTAGAAAATCAAAATTAATTCTATTTTTTTTCAATTTTGTTTTCCAAGTACCTATCCAAGTCTTCCAAAGCTGCAACTTCTTCTTCTTTCTCCAATTCAACAAAAAAGAGCATCAACATAATATCACTACCATCAAAGAAATCATCATTTTTCTTCAACACAGTAGAAGAGAAATCATCTTCTTTTGATTCATCTTCATTTAAATCTTTATAATCATCCATCATCTCATTTAAAGCATTTATAACCTTTTCACCAAATTTTTAGCCAATTCCTCTCCATAATGCTAAGTGTACTTAAATTTGATATATTTGAGCTTATGTCTAGGATCCAACACTACTGGTACAAAAAACATAATATTTGTTGACTGAAGAGAACCCAAATATTTGTTGAATTTAGGCATCATTTTGATACCCATTTCAGAAACCATTGTATCTCTACTATTTTCACAAAGCTCAATTTTTTTCAAAATTCGAATAATCTCTGGAAAAAAAACACTTGAGGTAGAATATTATGAGCCAAAAAAATTACAAGTTACCTCATAAAAAGTTTTCAAGAAATGTGCCAAAATTTTGGCGTTTGTTCAGTCTCTCTCAGTTGGAACGTTTGAACCAAACTCCTTCAAACACCTTTGATCTTTGTCCCCCAACTTATCAAATTCTTTTTGATATTTTATATCACTTTGTAGCATCAAATAAGTTGAATTCCATCTTGTAGGACGATCTAATTGCAATGAAGATTTATATGTCAAATTTGCTTCTTCAACACATAACTTAAACATATCTAATCTTTTAGGACTGCTCCTCACATATTTCACCACACCTCTAATTTTTTGAATAACACCCTCAACTACTACAATGCCATCTCTGACAATTAAGTTTAGGATACGAGCACAACATCTCATATGAAAATGCTCGCCTCTCAAAGTTACAACACTTTTCTTCACAAGCATTTTTTTCAATTATTCAACTGCAACATCATTATTTGATGCATCGTCAATAGTAATGCACATCAACTTTCTCAAACCCCATTCATTCATGCAAAACTCAATAGCATTTCTAATATTAACTCTAGAATGACTTTTAATTACACAAAAGATCAGAAGCCTTTTATGCATATTCCATTGAAAATCAATGAAATGAACAGTCAAACATATATATGACAAATTTTGAATGCTAGTCCAAGTGTCGGTAGTCAGTGAAACTCTACAACAATGAGATGATATGTTATCAAATAATTTCTTCTTTTCTTTCACAAACAAAGAAAAACAATCACTAAATATAGAGTGCCTAGATAAACTTTTAAATTGAGGCACACTAACTTCACAAAACATTTTTAACTCATCCCTCTCAACAAAACAAAAAGGCAATTCATCAATTATGATCATTTTCACCAAAGCCTCCCTAACTAGTTGTTGATCAAATTGACAAGTTAATTTGTTATCCTCTAAACTAGTACCTTTAGTGAAACTCAACAATGATTGTGACTTGTCTTTACATTTGTGAGCTTCTATTAATTCTTTTGTGTGTGGAAATTTTTTACAAGTCTCTCTCAAGTATTTCTATAAAGCCGAAGTACCTTGATCACTTTTTGCCAAGTATTTTTTTTACACCATATACAAGCGGCCCTACAAGTTTCATTTCTCTCTGAATCAACTAATATCTCATAAGTTTCCCAAATAACAGACTTATACTTTTTATGAGCTTGAGGTTCAGATGTATCTTGACTTTCTTTTACAATTGGAATTGAAGAACCTGCCATAACAATAGGAGATTCGTGAAAGGATGATGATTGGATTTACCAGTACTTTGATCATTTTAATTGTGATCATCTTCAATTTATTGTATTTTTTGTTTACCGCTGGATTGTGCCATCTGCATTGCCATTAATTAATATGATATGTTAAGCATAAATACATATAAATATTTCAAACAAGTAAGCTCTACAAAACTGACTGTAACACACATTTGGCCCACTCATTCGGCCCAACCATAAGACCACAACCAATACTCAACAAAACTGACCGAGACACATAATAATAATAATTAATCACTCAATTCTCGTCTGAAAAACAAACCAAAAGGCTAGTGCTATCTGATACACGGTGGAGGCAACCAAAAGTGCGACAGACAAGGCATGGACCTAACTCAACACGGCTGGAACAGTGTGAGGTGGCCTGGAACTCGTCGGAACAGCAATAGGTGCGTCGGAATTGGATGGGTAGTAGCAGAATTGGTGGCATCTTCATGTTATATATATATATATATATATTCCTGGTTCTAGTATTTGATTTTTAGGATGGTAGGGTTCTCGAGATAAATATTGATTAAGATGCAGAACCATCCCAAAAGAAAAAATGCGTGATAGAACGGGACGGGAAAAGGCAAAGTCAACGGATTTTTCTCACTCCCGATTCTTTCGGGATAAGACTTAGGGTTGGGTCCCGAATCTACGAGTCCCGTGAGCAGCCCTACTAAATGCATATAAAGTTAAATCAGGAAACTCCTAAATCTCATAATGCCTAAATACATAAACCATTAGACCGCTAAATACTGATTAATAATTAATAAATCTATTTTTTATTGCTATTTATTATATTTTTAAATAGTCACTTTAATTATTTATTAGTTTATTTATTTAGAAATATTTATAACAAAATAAAGTATGAGTTGGACAAATATAATTTAAATAATATATTATTTATCTAATAAAAATATATGGTAAAGAAGAAATATAAATTTAAAAATTAAAAATTATTATCAAGTAATATAAGTTACTTTAATTTTGAATCAATTTGGGTTTTTTAAATATTTTTAATTTAATATCTATCTTAATATTAATAGTTTATAAATTTCATTTTTGATCATTATTATAATAACTATCAATAAAATTATTTATATTAAATTTATATGATATATAATTCTTAATATTATTATAACAAAATATTGGATAAAAATTTCAAAAAATTTTAAATATTATTATATTTTCAAATGTTATAACCTATGAAAATGATAAAAAATTATAAAAATTTTTTTTATTATTTTATTTTTTTAAATAAAACCTATAAACCACTAAAAGCCTAAAACATAAATCACTAAATTCCTAATGACGAAACCTCTAAATAGTTAAATCATTAAACTGGTATGCATTAATAATAAATCATAAATCTCATTTTAATTTTTATTCAGTATAATTTTAAATTTTTATTTTAATTATTTTAATTTATTTTATAGAAATATTAATTATAAAATAAATTATTAGTGAGACAGATCTAATTTAAATTAAACCGGTATCTCTAAATAATAAATAATAAATATCATTATTTTTTTCATTATAATTTTAAATATTTATTTTAAATATTTATTTGTTTATTTTTATATAAATATTAATTACAAAATAAATTATGAGTTAGACAAATATAATTTATATATATTATTTTTAATCAAAAAATATAGCTAAACTTTTTAAAATACAAAAAAATTCAAAACAAAAAAATATTATATTGTAATATATTTTGCTTTGCTTTTGAATTATTTTAGGTTTTGTAATTATATTTTAATTGATATCTATCATATTAATAATTGATTTTGTATTTCGAGTGAGACATATATTATTTAAATAATTTATTATAATAAAAAAAATATAAGCTTATAAAATGATGGAAAATTTTAAAAATTAAATATTATTATTTAGTAATATATTTTGATTTGATTTTGAATCATTTTGTGTTATGTAAAAATATTTTAAATAATATTTAAATTATTAATAATAGTTTATTAATTTAAAGTTTGATAATTATTATAAAATATACCATTAAAATTATTTATATTGAATTTATAAGATATAGAATTAGTAAGATTAATATAATTATACATTGTATTCACATTTCAAAATATTTTAAAAATTATTTTATTTTCAAAGTTATAACATCTGTAAATCATAAAAAATAAAAAAAAGAATTTTAAATTATTATTATATAAATAAAACCTATAAAACACTAAATGCCAAAAAACATAAATTACTAAACTCCTAAACGACAAAACTCTTAAGTAGTCAATCCATTAAACTGGTATACCATATATAATAAATCATAAATCTCGTTTTAATTTGTTTTCATTATAATTTTAAATATTCATTTTAATTATTTATTAGTTTATTTTTTATAGAAATATCAATCACAAAATAAATAATGAGTTAGACAAATATAATTTTTATAATTTATTTTTAATTAAAAAAAATAAGCTTATATAAAGAAGTAAAAATTTAAAAACAAAAAATTATTATTTAGTAATATATTTTACATTGATTTTGAATCATTATATGTAGGTTTCGCAATTATATTTTAATTGCGATTAATCTTATTAATAATAGTTTATTAATTTATTATTTGATCATTTTTATAATATCGAACAAAAAATAACTTATATTCTATTAAAATATATTATAATTATTAAGTTATTATAACTAAATTTTATATTTACATTAGAAAAAAATTTAAAACTTATTATATTTTCCATGGTTATAGCCTTCAAAAATGATAAAATATCACAAAACTAATTTTTTAATATTTTATTATTTAAATAAAACTTATAAACCACTAAATGCCAAACATTTAAATCTCTAGACTCCTAAACCCCAAAACGCCATAAATACTTAAACCATTAAACCTATATAACCTAAATAATTAATAATAAATCTCATTTTTATTTATATTCATTATAATTTCAAATATTCATTTGAATTATTTTTTAGTTTAATTTTATAGAAATATAAATTACAAAATAAATAATGAGTGAGACAGATATAATTTAAATAAATTTTTTTTTACGAAAAAAAATAAGCTTATAAAAATAAACAAAATTTCAAAATTTTAAAATTTTATTTGGTAATATAATTTACATTGATTTTGAATTATTTTGAGTTCTGCAAATATATTTTAATTAATATCTATCTTATTAATAATAGTTTATTAATTTATTTTTTGATCATTATTATAATATATATTAATACATTTTTTTATTGAATCTACAACAAATATTATTATTAAGATTATTATAACAAAGTATTGTATTCATATTTTAGAACTATTAAAAAATTATTATATTTTTAAAGGTCTTAAACTTTGAAAATCAAGAAATTTCATAAAAATAAATTTTTTGTTATTTCATTGATTAAATAAAACCTATAAACACGAAAATGTGTAAATATATAAATTAATAAACTCATTAACCCCAAAACCACAAAAAACTTAAACAATTAAATAGTTAAACCTTAAATAATAAATCATAAATCTCATTTTTATTAGTATTCATTATAATTTTAAATATACATTTTAATTATTTATTAGTTTAATTTTATAGAAATATAAATTAAAAAATAAATTATTAGTGAGGCAAATATAATTTTAATAATTAATTTTTCATCAAAATATATTGGCTTATAAATGAATACAAAAATTTAAAAATTTAAAATTAATATTTAGTAAAATATTTCACTTTGATTTTGAGTCATTTTAGGTTTTACAAATATATTTTAAACAATATTTATCTTATTAATAATTGGTTATTACTTTTTTATGATCATTATTATAATAAATATCAATAAATAGTTTATATTTAATTTATATGATATATAATTATTATGATTATTATAACTTCATATTGTATTCACTTTTCAAAAAAAAATTTAAAAATTATTATATTTTCAAATGTTATAACCTTCAAAAATGAGAAAAAATAACAAAGATAAATTTTTTGTGATTTTATTTTTTATATAAAACCTATAAACCACTAAATGACTAAATACTAAAATGACTAAACTCCAAAACCCCGAAGCCCATAAATACTTAAAACATTAAATTAGTATAGTCTAAATAATAAATCATAAATCTCAGTTTTATTGGTATTCATTATAATTTTAAATATTCATTTTAATTATTTATCAGTTTATTTTTATAGAAATATTAATTTCAAAATAAATTATTAGTGCGGCATATATAATTAAAAAAAATTTTTTTCATCAAAAGAAATGCTCATAAAAAGAGGCAAAATTTTAAAAACAAAAAATTATGAATTAATATTATATCTTATTTTGATTTTGAATCATTTTAGATTTTGCAATTATATTTTAAATTATATCATTCTTATAAATACAAGTTTATTAATTTATTTATTGATCATTATTATAATATCGATCAATAAAATTTTTTATATTGAGTTTACATTATATATAATTATTAAGAATATTATAACTAAATATTATATTCACATTTAAAAAAAATTAAATATTATTATATTTTCAAAGGTTACAACCTTCAAAAATTTAAAAAAATCAAAAAATTAATTTTTTTTGTTTTTTCATTCTTAAAAAAAACTATAAATCACTAAAGGTCTAAACAATTGAATCACTAAACTCCTGAACCACAAAACACCTAAATACTTAAACCTTTAAACCAGTATATCTTGAATAATAAATAATAAATCTCACTTTTATTTGTATTCATAATAATTTTAAATACTCATTTTATTTATTTAGTAGTTTATTATTATAGAATTATAAATTACAAAATAAATTATGAGTAAGACAAATATAATTTAAATAATTTATTTTTAATAACAAAAATATAAAGTTATAAAAAAACAAAAGATTAAAAAAATTTATTATTTAGTAATATATTTTACTTTGATTTGAATAAAATTAGATTTTGCAAATACTTTTTGAATAATAACTATTTTATTAATAATAGTTTATTAATTTATTTTGTGATCATAATTATAATATCTAGCAATATAATTATTTATATTGAATTTAAATGAATTATAATTATGAAGATTATTATAAATAAATAATATATTTACGTTCGAAAAAAATTTAAAAATTGTTATATTTTCAAAGGATATAATCTTTAAAAATTAGAAAAAATAACATAAATAAATTTTTTGCCTTATCATTGTTTAAATAAAACTTATAAACCACTAAATGCCTAAACACTTAAACATCTAAACACATAAATACAAAAGCCCCTAAATACTTTAACCTTTAAACTCGTAAATCTTAAATATAATTTAAATATTTTATTAAAATATTAATTACAAAATAAATTATGAGTTATGCTAATATAATTTAAATAATTTATTTTTCACCAAAAAAATATATGATCTTATAAAAATAAGCAAAAACTAAAAAACAAAAATTATTATTTAGTAATAAATTTTACTTGGATTTTGAATAATTTTAGGTTTTGCAATTATATTTTAATTTATATCCATCATAATAATAATAACATATTAATTTATTTTTTGATAATTGATAACATATCTATGAATCAAATTGTTTATATTTAGTTTATATTATATATAATTAGAATGATTATTATTACTAAATATTGTATTCACCTTTGATAATGTGAAAAAATAACAAAAATAATTTTTGATTTCTTCTGAATCATTTTAGGTTTTTATATTATATTTTAATTGATATCTATCTTATTTATAATAGATTATTAATTTATTTTTTTATCATTTTTAGAATATTTATCAATAATATTGTTTATATTGAATTTATATTATATATAAATATAATGCTTATTATACCTAAATATTGAATTCACATTTGAAAAAAAATTATAAATTATTATATTTTCAAATGTTATAACCTTTGAATATATCAAAAAATAATAAAAGAAATATTTTGTTATTCTAATTTTTAAATAAAACCTATAAACCACTAAATGCATACATAGTAAAATTAGTAAACTTCTAAGGCCCGTAATGCCTAAATACATAAACCATTAAACTACTTTATACTACTTAATAATTAAGAAATCTAATTTTTATTTCAATTTATTATTATTTTAAATATTCAATATAATTATTTATAAGTTTATTTTATAGAAATAATTATTACAAAATAATTATGAGTACGACAAATATAATTTAAATACTTTATTTTTAATCAAAAATATATATATACGCTTATAAAAGAAATAAAATTTTAAAAATTAAAAATTAGGATATAGTAATATATTTTACATTAATTTTGAATCAATTTGGGTTTTGTAAATATTTTTTAATTAATATCTATCTTATTATTAATAGTTTATTAATTTAATTTTTGATCATTATTATAAAATCGTTCAATAAAATTGTTGATATTGAATTTATTTGATATATAATTAATAAAATTATAATAACTAAATATTATATTCACATTTCAAAAAATTTTAAATATTATTATATTTTTAAAGGTTATAACCAATGAAAATGACAAACAATTACAAATTTTTTTTTGTTTTTTTATTGTTTAAATAAAACCTATAAGCCACTAAATGCCTAAAAACATAAATTGCTAAACTCCTAAACGACAAAACTTCTAAATACTTAAACTATTAAATTGGTATACATTAATAATAAATCATAAATGTCATTTTAATTTTTATTAAGTGTAATTTTAAATTTTTATTTTAATTATTTATCAGTTTATTTTTATAGAAATATTAATTACAAAATAAATTATTAGTGAAACAGATCTATTATAAATAATTTATTTTTTATCAAAAAAAATATATATGCTTATAAAAAGAGGCAAAATTTTAAAAACAAAAATTTATTATTTTTGTAATATATTTTCTTTTGATTTTACTTTGATTTTGAATAAATTTATGCTTTGCAAATATATTTTAATAAATATCTATCGTATTAATAGTAGTTTATTAATTTATTTTTTGATCATTAATACAATATCTATCAATATAATTATGTATATTGTATTAACATGATATATAATTATTAAGATTATCATAACTAAATATAGTTTTCACATATAAAAAATTTAAAAATTATTATATTTTCAAAAGTTATAACCTTCAAAAATGAGAAAAAAATAACAAAAATAAATTTTTTGTTATATCATTGTTTAAATAAAACTTATAAACCATTAAATACCTAAATAATATAAATTTAAATTATAAATTATATTTATATATTTTTTTAATTAAGTTTTATTTAATAATTATAAATTTATTGATAAATTTATTGATATAAATTTTAAAAAAACAAAAATTAATTGATAAATTTATAAATTTTTAAATAAATTTATTGATAAAAATTTAAAAACAAAAATATAAGTATTTATTTAGATTATAAATTTAAATGATATAAATTTATAAATTTTAAAAACAAAAATATAAGTTTTAATAATTATAAATTTAAATGATATAAATTTATTGATAAATTTATCAATAAAACAAAAATTTTTGTTTTATTTAAAAATTTAAATTATAAATTATTTAGACAGATATAAACCATTAATAATTTCTAATAATGAGAAAAAATAATAATTTTTGTTTTTTAGTTTTTGCCTCATTTTATTAGATTATATATTTTTTTGATAAACAATAAATTATTTATATTATATTTGTATTACTCATAATTTATATTGTAATTAATATTTCAATAAATTATTTAAATTATATTTATGGTTTACGAGTTTAAAGGTTTAAGTATTTAGGAGCTTCGGTGTTTAGGAGTTTATAGATTTATGTGTTTAGGTATTTAATGGTTTATAAGTTTTATTTAAACAATGATATAACAAAAAATTTATTTTTTGTTATTTTTTCTCATTTTTTAAGGTTATAACCTTTGAAAATATAACAATTTTTAATTTTTTTTTAAATGGAATACTATATTTAGTTATGATAATATTAATAATTATATATCATTTAAATTCAATATAAACAATTATATTGATAGATTTTATATTAATGATCAAAAAATAAATTAATAAACTATTATAAATAAGATAGATATTATTTAAAATATATATGCAAAACCAAAATTTATTCAAAATCAAAGTAAAATAAATTACTAAAGAATGATATTTTTGATGTTTTGCATCTTTTTATAAGTTTATATTTTTTGTTCTTAAAAGTATATTATTTAAATTATATTTGTCTTCCTCATAATATATTTTGTAATTTATAATTCTATAAAAATAAACTAAAAAATAATTAAAATGAATATTTAAAATTATAATGAATACAAAAAAAAGTGAGATTTATTTTTTATTATTCAGGATATACAGTTTTAATGGTTTAGGTATTTAGGTGTTTTTGGGTTTAGTGATTTAAGTGTTTATGCCTTTAGTGATTTATAGTTTTTTTTTAAGAATGAAAAAATAAAAAATTTAATTTTTTGTTTTTTTTTTAATTTTTGAAGGTTATAACCTTTGAAAATATAATAATTTTTAATGTTTTTTAAATGTGATTATAATATTTAGTTATAATAATCTTAATAATTATATATATTGAAAACTCAATATAAATAATTTTATTAATAGATATTATAATAATGATCAATAAATAATTAATAAACTATTATTAAAAAGAATGATATAAATTAAAATATAAATGCAAAATCTAAAATGATACAAAATCAAAATAAAATATTTTACTATATAATAAATTTTTGTTTTTGAAATTGTGCCTATTTTTATAAACTTATATTTTTTTGATGAAATATAAATTATTTAAATTAAATATGTCTCACTAATAATTTTTTTGTAATTAATAATTCTATAAAAATAAACAGATAAATAATTAAAATAAAAATTTAAAATTATACTAAATAAAAATTAAAATGAGATTTATGATTTATTATTAATGTATACCAGTTTAATGGTTTTGAGATTTAAAATTTTATTAAATGTTAATACAATATTAAGTTATAATATTATTAATAATCATACATCATATAAATTCAATATAAAGAATTTTATTGATAGATATTATAATAATGATCAAAAATTAAATTAATAAACTATTATTAAAAAGATAGAAATTAATTAAAAAATATTTACAAGACCCAAATTGATATAAAATTAAAGTAAAATATATTACTGGATAATAATTTTAAATTTTGAAATTTGTACTTCTTTTATATGCGTATATTTATATATTTAATTAAAAATAAATTATATAAATTATATTTGTAGCACTCATAATTTATTTTGTAATAAATATTTCTATAAAAATAAACTAATAAATAATTAAAATCAATTTTTAAAATTTTAATAAATAGAAATAAAAATTAGATTTATTATTTATTATGTATTATATATCGATTTAATGGTTACTGTATTTAGGCATTACAGCATCTATGAGTTTACTTTTTTAACTGTGTATACATTTAGTAGTTTATAGGTTTTATTTAAAAAACAAAAAAATAAAAAAATTATTTTTATTATTTTTTGATATTTTGAAAGGTTATAACCTTAGAAAATATAATAATTTTTAAATTTTTTTCAAAAGTGAATTAACTATTTAGTTATAATAATCATTATATATATATATCATATAAATTCAATATAAACTATTTTATTGATAAATATTTTAATAATAATCAAAAAATAAATTAATAATCTATTATTAAAAAGATAGATACCAATTATAATATAATTACAAAACCTAAAATTATTCAGAAGCAAAGCAAATATATTACTATATAATAATTTATATAAATTATATTGCGTAACTAATAATTTATTTTGTAATTAATATTTATATAAAAATAAACAAATAAATAATTAAATTTGGATATTTAAAATTAAAATGAAAAAAAATTAGATTTATTCTTTATTATTTAGGATATACCGGTTTAATTTAAATTAGATCTGTCTCGCTAATAATTTATTTTGTAATTAATATTTCTATAAAAATAAACTGATAAATAATTAAAATTAAAATTAAAAATATACTGAATAATTGAAATAATTTATTTTGTTCCTCTCTCCACTCTAGAATGATTGCTAAAGCTCTAACCAAAATAATAGGAGCTTTTACTTTATCTGTATTATGTCTCATCATATTTAATGTTGAATCACTGGGCTATCAGAGGAAATTTGACTCATGTACGCTAACAGACTAAACCAAAGTTGTACCCCTATGTGTTGAAATAGCTAGTTGGTAAGGATGCTATTTTTATTGATTATTGTAATTTCTTCTAAAATATCTCTTATGCACACACTTAAAGCATTTTTTTAAAACATAGTTCACCTCTAAAAAAATAACCACCTTGTAGCCTATTAGAACAAACTAGCCGCAGGGTGGTTTGAACAGGGCAAGAAATATGGGCTCTCTTTCAATCAAGAATCAAAAAATTTATTTTATTGGCATGTCTAAGCCTTTTTTTATATCCTCATGGATATGAAAACTATCATTTCTTTCTTTTTATATTAAATGAGTTATGTATACAAGCTCAAAATACCCAAAAAGGTGTAAATGAATCATATTCAAATGTATAAAAGGTCTTAATCATTACTCAAAATATTAATCTTACATATTGACACTTCAGGTCACAAAACAAAGGAAAAAGCCATAGTGATATTTCCAATCCCAAGAATTTTAGCTATAGAAAGTTATAAAGAGTAGTGCTCGAGCTTTAACTATTTCTAGGGTCATGACTTTTGCTCTCGAGGGATGTCCAAAGTTATAATCATTTCTAGTGCAATGACTTTGCAAAATAAAGATAAAATGCACAAGCTATGGTCATATCCAATACTGTGACCCAGTATTATAGTGATTAAATATGTATTCATGATCATTCTTAGTGCCATAACAATATGTTCAACAGAGAGAAAAGTTATAGCATATTCTCATCGATATGATTTTGTGTTCTAGAGACAAAATATACAATCATGACCATTGTTAATGCTACAATAATCTAAAGCAAGAAAGAGATTGAATCCATAACTCACCCCTTGAGTCATGACTTTGTGTTACATATACAAAAAGATAAATCTGTGACATTCCTAAAAGTTGTGAATTTCAATTTAAATTTAACACTTAGTCATTTGATTATAAAAGTGCAAAACATGAGATTTAGGATTTAGGGTTTATGGGTTAGGGTTATAGTTTATGGTTTAAAGTTCAGGATTTAAAGTTTAGGGTTTATGGTTTGTTTTTGTTTTTTTTTTTGGAAAATACACACTTTATTTTTCGGAAAATACACACTTTATTTTTCATTTAGGCACACAACTTACAAGAGACTAAAAAGCTTACTAATTTAGGCCGCCCCACCAAATCCTATGCACCTTAATGATTCCATGCATAAAATACATAAAAAACATAATGCCTAATAATTCCAAGCATATGAATACAACTAAAATCACCTGGCATTCCCGAATTTCAGAGTTGGCATTGAGTCATTATGCACACTGTGTCCTTTCCATTTGGATTTTTCCAAGCCTTTTGGAGGAACCTGAATGATGCACCATATTAAAACTATGCAAATATAAGATTGTGCGGGTGTGTGACATGCAGCATCAAACATTTGCCTTTGTTACTGCAATGCAATGGAATACATGTAAAACTGAATACCCATAAATCCACAAGTCCATATCTACGGCACTTTGTCAATTCATTCTCACCTCTGATTTCCACATTCTTTTGCTCCAATGATCCTCAAACGAGTATCTCTTGGGTTATAATGCATCCTTTTTGAGCTCCAAGAAGTGGCTGTATGTTGCACTGATAAAATAAAAAAAAATATGCATGCATCGGTGTGCATATGTAATGAGGTCCATCACATAGTCTAATTATCTACGCATACAACCAATATAGAATACAAGTTAAATTACAAAATGCTATAAAGATGGGTTTTCTGCTCCTGGGAGAGTAGCATCGCCTAATGTGTATTTACAAAATGCATTAGTGAGCCCCACTTAGAGATATTCATGGGTCCAGTTGCCCTCATTTCATGCTACACAGAGAACAAACAAGATTGTGTGTGTGAGTATGGCATGATCCATCTCTACCAGTACATGATGCATACAAAGTCCAAAATACAAATAAGACTACAAACATAAACTATAAATTTGAATCTTTCGCTCCCGTGTAGCTGGTTTGAACTCCATTGCTTACTGGCCCTGCTTGGTGATGCTTCAGATTTTGCCAGCTATCCAATTAATAATGGATTACCCGCTACTATTGTTGGGTGACGGTTGGGTGGCCCTCTAGGCTGCCTAATAGGGCTAGTGGGACCCACTCTAGCTACTCCTAGGTTTATTCCCGACCACTTTGCTCGGTCTCGTGAGTTGTCTGAATGTTATCAATCCAGCTTGCTAGTGCGGCGCTCTACAAGCAGGTGGCCCATACTTCTGGCTGCTTCCAGGACTTGCTGGCCCCTCTAAATGCTACACCAAAATGGACAAGAATATATACACGTGTGTACTGTGGTCCGTCGATATGTGTGTGTGGTGTAGCAGTATCAGGGTTTAAGAGTTTAATAATTTAAGTATTTAGGTATTTTGTGGTTTATAGGTTTTATTATTTTTATTCAGTATAATTTTAAATTTTTATTTTAATTAATTTTTAGTTTATTTTTATAGAAAGATTAAATACAAAAGAAATTATTAGTATGTCAGATCTAATTTAAATTAGACTGGTATACCACAAATAATAAATAATAAATAATAAATCTCATTTTTTTAATTATAATTTTAAATATTCATTTTAATTATTTATTTGTTTATTTTTATATAAATATTAATTACAAAATAATTTATGAGTTACACAAATATAATTTAGATAAATTATTTTTCATCAAAAAATTATATATAAACTTTTTAAAAGAAAAAAATTCAAAACAAAAAATTATTGTATAGTAATATATTTTGCTTTGCTTATGAATCATTTTAGGTTTTGTAAATATATTTTAATTGATATCTATCTTATTAATAATAGATTATTAAGTTATTTTTTCATCATTATTAGAATATTTATCAATAAAAATATTTATAATGAATTTATAAGATATATAAATATAATGATTATAATAACTAAATATTGTATTCACATATGAAAAAAATTTTATAATTATTATATTTTCAAAGGTTATAAGCTTTGAAAATGTGAAAAAATAAAAAAAAAATACTTTTTCTTTGTTATTCTATTGTTTAAATAAAACCTAGACAACACTAAGTGCCTAAGTAGTTAAATCACTAAAGTACAAAATTTTGATACCTTTATATAGATAATCCTTTAAATCGGTCTACCCTAAATAATAATTATTAAATTTTATTTTTATTTGTTTTCATTATAATTTAAAAAATTTATTTTGATTGTTTAGTCTTTTATTTTTATATATGTATTAATTATAAAATAAATTATGAGTTAAAAATATAATTTATTAAAATTATTTTTCATTAAAAAATTGATAAGCTTATAAAAAGAATAAAAATTTAAAAAACAAATAATTATTATTTAGTAATATATTTTGCTTTGATTTTGTACCATTTTCGGTTTTGATATTATATTTTAAGTAATATCAATCTTCTTCATAAGAAATTTTTAATTTATTTTTTGAATATTATTAGAATATCTATCAATAAAATTGTTTATATTGAATCTATATGATATATAATTATTATCATTATTATAAATAAATAATGTATTCACATTTGAAAAAAAATTAAAAATTATTATATTTTCAAATGTTATAACCTTAAAAAATGAGAAAAAATAACAAAAATAAATTTTTTGTTATTTTATTTTTTAAATAAAACCTACAAATCATTAAATGATTACTTACTTAAATCATTAAGCTCATAAACCCAAAAACCACTAAATACATAAACCTTTTAATAGCTATATTTTACTTATTAAAAATTAATCTCATTTATATTTCTATTTATTATAATTTTAAATATTTATTTCAATTATTTATAGTTTAATTTTTTAAAAAATTTAATTCAAAATAAATTTCGATTGAGACAAATAATATTTAACTAAATTATATTTAATCAAAAAAAATATAAGCTTAAAAAAAGAAGGAAAAATTTAAAAATTAAATATTATTATTTAGTAAAATATTTTGATTTGATTTTGAATCATTTTGTGTTATGTAAATATATTTTAATTAATATTTAGATTTTTAATAATAGTTTGTTAATTTAATTTTTGATCATTATTATAATATCTATCATTAATATTGTTTATATTTAATTTATATGATATATAATTAGTAAGATTAATATAATTATTTATTAGTTTATTTTTATAGATATATAATTAAAAAATTAATTATTAGTGATACAAATATAATTAAAAAAAAACTTTTTTCATCAAAAATTATATAAGCATATAAATGGATACAAAACTTTAAAAATTTAAAATTAATATTTCGTAAAATATTTCACTTTCATTTTGAATAATTTTAGGTTTTGCAAATATATTTTAAACAATATTTATCTTATCAATAATTGTTTATTATTTTTTTATGATCTTTATTATAATATATACCAATAAAATAATTTATATTAAATTTATATGATATTTAATTATTATGATTATTAACTTCGTATTATATTCACTTTTCAAAAAAAATTAAAAATTATTATATTTTCAAAGGTTATAACCTTCAAAAATGAGAAAGAATAACAAAAATACTTTTTTTATTTTAGTTTTTAAATAAAACTTATAAACCACTAAATGACTAAATAATAAAATGAATAAACTCCTAATCCCCAAAGCTCATAAATACTCAAAACATTAAATTAGTAGAGTTTAAATAATAAATTATAATTCTCATTTTTATTAGTATTCATTATAATTTTAATTATTCATTTTAATTATTTATCAGTTTATTTTTATAGAATTATTAATTAAAAATAAATTATTAGTGAATAGATATAATTTAAATAATTTATTTTTCACCGAAAAAAATATATATGTTTATAAAAAGAAACAAAATTTTAAAAATAAAAAATTATTCTTTATTAATATATCTTATTTTGATTTTGAAACATTTTAGATTTTAAATTATATTTTAATTTATATCATTCTTATTAAAACTAGTTTATTAATTAATTTTTTGATCATTATTATAATATTTATTAATAAAATTATTTATATTTAGTTTACATTATATAAAATTATTAATATTATTATAACTAAATATTATATTAACATTTAAAAAAAATTAAAAATTATTATATTTTCAAAGGTTATAATCTTCAAAATTTAAGAAAAATCAAAAAATTTAATTTTTTGTTTTTTCATTCTTTAAAAAAAACTATAAATCACTAAAGGACTAAACAATTAAATCACTAAACTCTTAAAAGCCAAAACACCTAAATACTTAAACCATTTAACCGTATAAACTTAATAATAAATAATAAATCTCTATTTTATTTGTATTCATTATAATTTTAAATATTCATTTTATATATTTATTAGTTT
The DNA here is from genome assembly GCA_029783825.1 of Sapria himalayana. Taxonomy (NCBI): domain Eukaryota; kingdom Viridiplantae; phylum Streptophyta; class Magnoliopsida; order Malpighiales; family Rafflesiaceae; genus Sapria; species Sapria himalayana. Next base: position 35,765 of record JAREIK010002683.1, read on the forward strand.
ATTATTATAGAATTATAAATTACAAAATAGATTATGAGTAAGAAAAATATAATTTAAATAATTTATTTTTAAAAACAAAAATATAAACTTATAAAAAAAGCAAAACATTAAAAAAAATTTTATTTAGTAATATATTTTATTTGATTTTGAATAAATTTAGATTTTGCAAATATATTTTAAATAATATCTATCTTATTAATAATAGTTTATTGAATTTTTTTTTGATCATTATTATAATATCTAGTAATGTAATTATTTATATTGAATTTTAATGACTTATAATAATTAAGATTATTATAACTTAATATTATATTTATATTTGAAAAAATTTAAAATTTATTATATTTTCAAATGTTATAACCTTTGAAAATGTGAAAAAATATCAAAAATAATTTTTTTGTTATTTCAATGTTTAAATAAAACCTTTAAACCACTAAATGCTTAAAACATAAATCACTCAACTTCTAAACGACAAAACCTCTAAATACTTAAACTATTAAACTAATATACATTAATAATAATTCATAAATCTCATTTTAATTTTTATTCAGTATAATCTTTAAATTTTTATTTTAATTATTTAACGGTTTATTTTTTTAGAAATATTAATTACAAAATAAATTATTGGTAAGACAAATATAATTTAAATTAAACCGGTATACACTAAATAATAATGAAGAAATATCTTTTTTTTAATTATAATTTTAAATATTCATTTTAATTTTTATTTGTTTATTTTTATATAAATATTAATTACAAAATAAATTATGAGTTAGACAAATATAATTTATATAAATTATTTTTCATCAAAAAAATATAGATAAACTTTTAAAAAGAAAAAAAAATGTTCAAAACAAAAAATTATTATATAGTAATAAATTTTGCTTTGGTTCTGAATCATTTTAAGTTTTGTAATTATATTTTAATTAATATCTATCTTATTATTAATAAATTATTAATTTATTTTTTGATTATTATTAGAATATTTATCAATAAAATTTTTTATATTGAATTTATATAATATTTAAATATAATGATTAGTATAACTAAATATGTATTCACATTTGAAAAAAATTTAAAGATTATTATATTTTCAAAGGTATAACCTTTGAAAATATCAAAAAATAATAAAAATAAATTTTTTGTTATTTTATATTTTAAATAAAACCTATAAACCACTAATTGCTAGATGTGCACATTGGATGGGACGGAATGGGGATTGCAAATCTCCAGTGCCTTCCCATAGTTAAAAGATTTTTTTTGAAGATCCAACCCCGTCCCATAGGTTGAAATATCGAGATGGGATGGGACGTAGATCGGGGATTTTGGGTAGGAGAAAATGTTTCCGGGACGGAATGGAGTTCAGACATTTTTTTCAATTTATTTTTTTTCAAACCGGCCAAGTTAGTTCATGTCGAAACCTTTTGTTGTACCATTTATCATTCCTTAGTTACGTATCTTTCAAACTCAAATTTGGCTAATTTTGTTTTGTAAATAGGTTGAATACCGCAAACGAGTTCCTTTACCATGTCAAAAGCTTTGATGTGCAGAAAAGGATAGAAATGTTAAATAGAACGAGACCGAGTTGTGTGCTTAATTTGGTTCTTTGTTTTTTCAGAAGTCAGCTTTGTTCAGCCGAGTGAAAGTTAACCATAATAGCAATACTACATTTTTTAAACAATTACTTAAAATATTAAGGAATAGCTAAAGATGACCACAAACATTGGTAGCATCAATTACTACTTAAGTAATTGCTAAAATTAGGCAGCTTAATATAACAAAAAAAATACAACTATAGAAGGACAACTAATGATGAAAACGTGTTAATCATGTAGACATAAATTTCTATGATGAAAGGGTTATAAAAAAACAAAATATAACCTTATAAAATTTAATACACCCATTCCAAATTTAGTTGGCCAACAATAGTTGAAAGAATATTTGGATCTTGTGACCCCTCTGAAAATTGTAATTGAACCATATTTTTATTAAATTGAATGAATAAAATAAGTAAAAGTGAAATTAAAATTTACATGATTTTAATACTAACCTAATTCATTATCATAAAGGTCTTGAACTAATTCATCAATTTCAATAGGTTTGTTTGAGCTTCTCAACCAATCATGTAGACATATGAGAACTTCAGCTGTAATAGGTGTTAAGGAACTCCTAAATTTATATAAATTTCTCTCCCCATTGCTAAATGTAGATTCCTAGGCCACAGCAGATGCTTGGATAGCAAATACATCCTTTGCTACATTTTCCAAAGAAGGATACCTAACCTCATTTACCTTCCACCAGTTTAGAAGATCAAAATCAATTCTTTTTTTCTCAAGTTTGTCCTCCAAGTACCTATCCAACTCTTCCAAAGCTGTAACTTCTTGTTCTTTCTCCAATTCAACAAAAAAATCATCAACATAACTATTACTACCATCAAAGAAATCATCATTTTTCTTCAACACAGTAGAAGAGAAATCATCTTCTTTTGATTCATCTTCATTTAAATCTTTATAATCATTCATCGTCTCATTTAAAGCATTTATAAGCTTTTTCACCAAATTTTTAGCCAATTCTTCTCCATAATGCTAAGTGTACTTAACCTTGAGATATTTGAGCTTATATCTAGGATCAAACACTATTTCTACAAAAAGCATAATATTTGTTGACTGAAGAGAACCTGAATATTTTTTTGAATTTATCCCTCATTATCATATCCATTTCAGACAGCATTGTATCTCTACTATTTTCACGAAGCTCAATTTTTTTCAAAATTCGAATAATCTGAGGAAAATAAACACTATAGGTAGAATTTTATGAGCCGAAAATTTACAAGTTACCTCATAAAAAGTTTTCAGGAAAAGAGCCAAAATTTTAGCGTTTGTTCAGTCTCTCTCAGTTGGAACGTTTGAACCAAACTCCTTCAAACACCTTTGATCTTTGTCCCCCAACTTATCAAATTCTTTTTGATATTTTATATCACTTTGTAGCATCAAATAAGTTGAATTCCATCTTGTAGGACAATCTAATTGCAATGAAGATTTATATGTCAAATTTGCTTCTTCAACACATAACTTAAACATATCTAATCTTTTAGGACTGCTCCTCACATATTTCACCACACCTCTAATTTTTTGAATAACACCCTCAACTACTACAATGCCATCTCTGACAATTAAGTTTAAGATATAAGCACAACATCTCATATGAAAATGCTCGCCTCTCAAAGGTACAACACTTTTCTTCACAAGCATTTTTTTCAATTGTTTAACTGCAACATCATTATTTGATGCATTGTCAATATTAATGCACATTATCTTTCTCAAACCCAATTCATTCATGCAAAACCCAATATCATTTCTAATATTAACTCTAGAATAACTTTTAATTACACAAAATTTCAAAAGCCTTTTATGCATATTCCATTGAGAATCAGTGAAATGAACAGTCAAACATATTTAAGACAAATTTTTAATGGTAGTCTAAGTGTCGATAGTCAATGAAACTTTACAACAATGAGATGATATGCTATAAAATAATTTCTTCTTTTCCTTCACAAACAAAGAACAACAATCCCTAAACACAGAGCGCCTAGATGGAATTTTAAATTGAGGCACACTAACTTCACAAAACTCCTTAAACTCATCCCTCTCAACAAAACAAAAAGGCAATTCATCTTTTATGATCATTTTCACCAAAGCCTCTCTAACTAGTTGTTGATCAAATTGCCAACAAGTTAATTCGTTATCCTATGAACTAGTACCTTTAGTGAAACTCAACAAAGGTTGTGACTTGTCTTTACCTTTGTGAGCTTCTATTAATTCTTTTTTGTGTAAAAATTTTTTACACGTCTCTCTCAAGTATTTCCATAAACCCGAAATACCTTGATCAATTTTTACCAAATATTCTTTCCGACACTATATACAAGCTGCCATACAAGTTTCATTTCCCTCTAAATCAACTAATATCTAATAAGTTTCCCAAACAACAGACTTATACTTTTTATGAGCTTGAGGTTCAGATGTACCTTGACTTTATTTCACAATTGGAATTGAAGAACCTACCGTAACAATAGGAGGGTTCTTGTAAGGTTGATGATTGGATTTACCAGTACTTTGATCATTTGAGATGTCATCATCTTCAATTTATTGTATTTTTCATTTACAGCTGGATTGTGCCATCTGCGTTGCCATTAATTAATATGATATGTTAAGCATAAATACATATAAATATTTCAAACAAGCAAGCTCTACAAAACTGACTGTAACACATTCAGCCCACTCATTCGGGCCAACCACAACATCACAACCAATACTTAACAAAACTAACTGAGACACATAATAATAATAATAATAATAATAATAATAATTAATCACTCAATTCTAGTCAAAAAAACAAACCAAAAGGTTGGTGGCATCTGGGACACGGTGGAAGAAAATAGATGTGTGACGGACAATGGCTGGACCAAACTAAAGATGGCTGGAACACCATGAGGTGGCCTGGAACTCATCGGAACAGCAATAGGTGCGTCGGAATTGGATGGGGAGTAGCGGAATTGGTGGCATCTTCATGTTATATAAATATAAATAAATAAATAAATAAATAAATAAATAAATAAATATATAATATATATATATATATATATATATATATATATATATATATATATTCCTGGTTATATTATCAGTTTTTAGGACAGAATGGTTCTCAGGATGGATATTGCTTAAGATCCAGAACCCTGACAAAAGATAAAATACGTGACAGAGCAGGATAGGAAAAGTCAAAGTCAACGGATTTTTCTCAGTCTCGATTCTTTCGGGACTAGACTTCGTGTCGGGTAGCGAATCTCCTAGTCGCGTGAGCAGCCCTACTAAATGCATATAAAGTTAAATCAGTAAACTTCTATACCTCGTAATGCCTAAATACATAAACCATTAAACTGCTAAATACTACTTAATAATTAATAAATCTATTTTTTATTTCTATTTATTATAATTTTAAATATTCATTTTAATTATTTATTAGTGTATTTATTTAGAAATATTTATTACAAAATAAATTGGAGTGGGACATATATAATTTAAATAATATATTATTTATCTAATAAAAATATATGCATATGAAAGAAGTATAAATTTAAAAATTAAAAATTATTTTCAAGTAATATAAGTTACTTTAATTTTGAATCAATTTGGGTTTTGTAAATATTTTTTAATAAATATCTATCTTAAAATTAATAGATTATAAATTTAATTTTTGATCATTAATATAATATCTATCAATGAAATTATTTATATTAAATTTATATGATATATAATTATTAATTTTATTTTAACAAAATATTGTATTAAAATTTCATAAAATTTTAAATATTATTATATTTTCAAAGGTTATAACATATGAAAATGAGAAAAAATTACAAATTTTTTTTTATTATTTTATTGTTTAAATAAAACCTATAAACCACTAAATGCCTAAAAACATAAATTGCTAAACTCCTAAACGACAAAACCTTTAAATACTTAAACTATTAAACATGTGTACATTAATATAAAATCATAAATCTCAATTTAAATTTTATTATGTATAATTTAAAATTTTTATTTTAATTATTTATCATTTTATTATTTATAGAAATATTAATTACAAAATAAATTATTAGTGAGACATATCTAATTTAAATATTTTATTTTTCATCAAAAAAAAATATATCCTTATAAAAAGAGGCAAAATTTTAAAAAGAACAATTTATTATTTAGTAATATATTTTGTTTTTATATTGAATCATTTTAGATTTTGTAATTATATTTTAATTTATATAATTCTTATTAATAATAGTTTATTAATTTTTTATTATTCATTATTATAATATATATTAATAAAATTATTTATATTGAGTTTACATTATATATAATTATTAAGATTATTATTACTGGATATTATATTCACATTTAAAAAAAATTAAAAATTATTATAATTTCGAAGGTTATAACCTTCAAAAATTAAAAAAAATCAAAAAATTAAATTTTTTATCTTTTCATTCTTTAAATAAAAACTAAAATCACTAAAGGCGTAAACACTTAAATCACTAAACCCCAAAACACCTAAATACATAAACCATTAAACTAGTATATCCTGGATAATAAATAATAAATCTCTATTTTATTTGTATTCTTTAAAATTTTAAAATTCATTTTAATTATTTATTAGTTTATTTTTATAGAATTATAAATTAAAAATTAATGATGATGAAGACAGATATAATTTAAATAATTTACTTTTAATAAAAAAAAATATAAACTTATAAAAAGGATCAAAACATCAAAGAAAGTATTATTTTGTAATATATTTTACTTTGATTTTGAGTAAATTTGAGTTTTGCAAATATATTTAAAATAATATATATCTTATTAATAATAGTTTATTAATTTATTTTATTATCATTAATATAATATATTTCAATATAATTGTTTATATTGAATTAACATGATTTATAATTATTAAGATTATCATAACTAAATATAGTATTCACATATAAAAAAATTTAAAAATTGATATATTTTCAATGTTTATAACCTTGAAAAATGAGAAAAAATAACAAAAATAAATTTTGTGTTATATCATTGTTTAAATAAAACTTATAAACCATTAAATGCCTAAATACATAAATATCTAAACTCCTAGACCTCGAGCCCCTAAATACTTAAACCTTTAAACTCGTAAACCTTAAATATAATTTAAATAATTTATAGAAATATTAATTACAAAATAAATTATGAGTGATACAAATATAATTTAAATAATATATTTTTCATCAAAAAAACATATAAGCTTATAAAATGATGCAAAGACTAAAAACAATTATTAAGTAATATAATTTTTGATTTTGAATCATTTAGGTTTTTAATTATATTTATTTTATATCTATCATATTACTAATAGTTTATTAATTTATTTTTTGATAATTGATATAATATCTATCAATAAAATTATTTATATTAAGTTTATATTATATATAGTTATAATATTTATTATTACAAAATATTGTATTCGCATTTTTAAAAATTTTTAAAATTATTATATTTTCAAATGTCATAACCTTTTAAAATTTGAAAAAATATCAAAAATAATTTTTTTTGTTATTTGACTGTTTGAATAAAACCTATAAACTATTAAATGCCAAAATACTTCAATCAATAACTTCTAAATCTCGAAAACCCTAAATAGATAAATTTTTTTAAACATGTATATCCTAAATAATAAATAATAAATCTAATTTTTATTTTTTTCATTATAATTTTAAATATTCATTTTATTATTTATTTGTTTATTTTTATATAAATATTAATTACAAAATAAATTATAAGTTATATAATATAATTTATATAAATTATTTTTCAACAAAAAAATATAGATAAACTTAATAAAGAAGAAAAAAATTAAAAACATAAAAATATTATATAGTATATATTTTGCTTTGTTTCTGAATCATTTTAGGTTTTGTAATTATATTTTAATTGATATCTAACTTATTAATAATAAATTATTAATTTATTTTTTGATCATTATTAGAATATTTATCAATAAAACTATTTATATTGAATTTATATGATATATAAATTTAATAATTATTATAACTAAATATTGTATTCACTTTTGAAAAAAATTTTAAAATTTTATAATTTCAAAGATTAACCTTTGAACATGTGAAAAAAGAAAAAAAAAATATTTTTTTTGTTATTTCATTGTTTAAATAAAACCTATAAATCACTAAATGCCTAAACACTTAAATCACTAAATGCCTAAACACTTAAATCACTAAACTACAAAATTCCGATACCCCTATATAGATAATCCTTTAAACCGGTATACCCTAAATAATAATTAATAAATCTCATTTTTATTTGTTTTCATTATAATTTTAAAAATTAATTTTTATTGTTAAGTTTTATATATATATCAATTATAAAATAAATTATGAGTTAAAAATATAATTTATGAAAATAATTTTTCATCAAAAAATACATAAGCTTATAAAAAGAATAAAAATTTAAAAACAAATAATTATTTTTCAGTAATATATTTTGCTTTGCTTTTGAATCATTTTAGGTTTTGATATTATATTTTAAGCAATATCAATCTTATTCATAATAAATTTTTAATTTATTTTTTGATAATTATTAAAATATCTATCAATAAAATTGTTTATATTGATTTTATATTATATATAATTATTATGATTATTATAAATAAATATTGTATTCACTTTTCAAAAAAATTTAAAAATTATTATATTTTCAAAGGTTATAATCTTAAAAAATGATAAAGAATACAAAAAATAAATTTTTGTTATTTCTTTTTAAATAAACCTATAGACCACTAAATATTTACTTACTTAAATCAGGAGCTCATAAAACCCGAAACCCCTAAATACATAAACCTTATAATAGCTGTATACTACTTATAAATAATAAATCTCATTTTTATTTCTTTTATTATAATTTTAAATATTCATTTTAATTATTTATATTTTAATTTTTTACAAAAATTAATTACAAAATAAATTCGAGAGAGATAGATTTATTTATATAATTTATTTTTAATCATAAAAAATATAAGCTTATAAAAAGATGGAAAATTTAAAATTTAAATATTAATATTTAGTAATATATTTTTATTTGATTTTGAATCATTTTCTGTTATGTAAATATATTTTAATTAATATTTATAATATTAATAAAAGTTTATTAATTTAATTTTGATCATTATTATATTATCTATCAATAAAATTGTTTATATTGAATTTATATGATATATAATTATTAATATTAAAATAACTAATTATTGTATTCACAAATCAAAAAATTGTAAATATTATTATATTTTCAAATGTTATAACATATGAAAATTAAAAAAAATTACAAATTTTTTTTTGTTATT
>JAREIK010002683.1:48734-76617 GCA_029783825.1 Sapria himalayana
GATTTATGTTTTTAGGCATTTAGTTGTTTAAAGGTTTATTTAAATAATGAAATAACAAAAAAATTATTTTTGATATTTTTTCACATTTTCATGGGATTTATGTTTTTAGGCATTTAGTTGTTTATAGGTTTTATTTAAATAATGAAATAACAAAAAATATTTTTATATTTTTTTACATTTTCATTGGTTATAAACATTTGAAATATAATAATTTTAAATTTTTTGAAATGTAAAATATAATATTAAGTTATAATAATCTTATTGGAGTTTCGTGATTTAATTGTTTAGATCTTTAGTGATTTATAGTTTTTATTTAAAGAATTAAAAAAAAATTTAATTTTTTGATTTTTTTCAATTTTTTGAAGGTTATAACCTTTTAAAATATAATAATTTTTAATTATTATTAAATGTGAATATAATATTTAGTTATAATAATCTTAATAATTTTATATAATGTAAACTAAAATAAATAATTTTATTAATAGATATTATAATAATGATCAATAAATAATTAATAAACTAGTATTAATAAGAATGATATAAATTAGAATATAATTGTAATATCTAAAAATGATTCAAATCAAAATAGGATATATTAATAAAAAATAATTATTTATTTTAAAATTTTGCCTCTTTTTATAAGCATAATATTCTTTTTATTAAAAATAAATTATTTAAATTATATCTGTCTCACTAATAATTTATTTTGTAATTAATATTTCTATAAAAATAAACTGATAAATAATTAAAATGAATACTTAAAATTATAATGAATATTAATAAAAAATGATTATTAGTAATAATTTTACTTTGATTTTGAATCATTTTAGGTTTTGGAATTATATTTTAATTTATATCTATCATATTAATAATAGTATATTAATTTATTTTTGATAATTGATATCAATCTATCAATAAAAGTATTTATAATTAGTTTATATTATATATATTATAATGATTAATATTACTAAATATTTTATTCACATTTTAAAAAAATTTTAAAATTATTATAATTTCAAATGTTAAAACCTTTAAAAATGTGAAAAAATAACAAAAAAAGTTTTTTTTTATTACTTTATTGTTTAAATAAACTCTATAAACCACTAAATGCCTAATTACTTAAATCAATAACTCCTAAATCTAGAAAACCTTAAATATATAATCATTTTAAATGGTATACCTAAATAATAATAATAGATCTCAATATTATATTTTCATTATAATTTAAAATATTCATTTTAATTATTTATTTATTTTATTTTTATATAATTATTAATTACAGAATAATTGAGTTAGACAAATATAATTTATATGATAATTTTTCATCAAAAATATAGATAAATTTTTTAAACAAAAAAAATTTAAACAAAAAATTATTAGTATAGTAATATCTTTTTGCTTTATTTCTGAATCATTTTAGGTTTTGTAATTATATTTAAATTGATATCGATTTTATTAATAAGTAGATTATTAATTTATTCTTTGATCAATTATTAGAATATTGTGTCAATAAAATATTTATTTAATTTAAATGATATATATAATATAATGATTATTATAACTAAATATAGAATTCACTTTTGAAAAAAATTTAAAAATTTATTATATTTTCAAAGGTTATAAGCTTTGAAAAATATCAAAAAATAAAAAAAAATAAATTTTTTGATTTTTTTTTTAAATAACACCTATAACCACTAAATGCATATACAGTTCAATAAGTAAACTCCTAAAACCCTATAATGCCAAATACATAAACCATTAAACTGCTATATACTACAAGGTGGTTTATTTTTAAAGGTGAACTATGTTTTAAAGACATTGCTTTGAGTGTGTGCATGAGAGATATTTTATAAGAAATTACAATAATCAATATAAATAGCATCCTCAACAACTAGCTATTTCAACACATAGGGGGACACCTTTAGTTTAGTCTGTTAGCGTACATGACTCAAATTACCTTTGACAGCCCAGTATTTCAAATTCAAATATGATGAGACATAATAGAGATAAAATAAAAGGTCCTATTATTTTGGTTAGAGCTTTAGCAATCACTCTAGAGTTGAGAGAGGAATAAAATAAATTATTTTAATTATTCAGTATAATTTTAAATTTTATTTTAATTATTTATCAGTTTATTTTTATAGAAATATTAATTACAAAATAAACTATTAGTGAGACAGATTTAATTTAAATTAAACTGGTATACCCTAAATAATAAAGAATAAATCTCTTTTTTTTTTCATTTTAATTTTAAATATTACTTTTAATTATTTATTAGTTTATTTTTTTATAGAAATGTTAATTGCAAAATTAATAATGAGCGACACAACTATAATTTTAATAATTTATTTTTAATCAAAAAAATATATAAGCATATAAAAAGAAGTAAAAATTTAAAAACAAAAAATTATTATTTAGTAATATATTTTACTTTGAATTTGAATCATTATATATAGGTTTTGCAATTATATTTTAATTGCTATCAATCTTATTAAGAATTGTTTATTAATTTATTATTTGATCAATTTAATAATATCTAACAATAAAATTACTTATATTGAATTTAAATGTCTTATAATTATTTAGATTATTATAACTAAATATCATATTTACATTTGAAAAAAATTTAAAAATTATTATATTTTCAAATGTTATAAACTTCAAAAATGATAAAAAATCACAAAAATATTTTTTTATTATTTTATTATTTAAATAAAACTTATAAACCACTAAATGCCTAAACATTTAAATCTCTAGACTCCTAAACAACAAAACCCCCTAAATACTTAAACCATTAAACCTATATAACCTAAATAATAAATAATAAATCTTATTTTTATTTGTATTGATTATAATTTTAAATATTCATTTTAATTATTTTTTAGTTTATTTTTATAGAAATATTAATTACAAAATAAATAATGAGTGAGACATATATAATTTAAATAATTTTTTTTTATGAAAAAAAATATAAACTTATAAAAATATACAAAATTTCAAAAATTTAAAATTTTATTGAGTAATATATTTTACTTTGATTTTGAATTATTTTGGGTTCTGCAAATATATTTTAATTTATATCTATCATATTAATAATAGCATATAAATTTATTATTTGATAATTGATATAAAATTGTTTATATTTAGTTTATATTATATATAATTATAAAGATTATTATTACTAAATATTGTATTCACATTTTTAAAAAATTTTAAAATTATTATATTTTCAAAGGATATAACATTTGAAAATGTGAAAAAATATCAAAAATAATTTTTTTGTTATTTCATTTTTTAAATAAAAGCTAATAACCACTAAATGCCTAAAAACATAAATCGCTAAAGTCATAAACGAAAAAACCTCTAAATACTTAAAATATTAAACTAGTATACATTAATAATAATTCATAAATCTTATTTTAATTTTTATTTAGTATAATTTTAAATTTTTATTTTAATTATTTATCAGTTTATTTTTATAGAAATATTAATTACAAAATAAATTATTAGTGAGACATATCTAATTTAAATTAGACAGGTATACCCAAAATAATAAAGAATAAATCTCAATATTATTTTTTTCATTATAATTTTAAATATTCATTTTAATTTTTTATTTGTTTATTTTTATAGAAATATTAATTAAAAAAATAAATTGAGTTAGATAAATATAATTTATATAAATTAATTTTCATCAAAAAAATATGGATAAACTTTTTAAAAGAAAAAAAATTTTCAAAACAACAAATTATTATATCATAATGTATTTTGATTTCTTCTAAATCATTTTAGGTTTTTTATTATATTTTAATTGATATCTATCTTATTAATAATAGATTATTAATTTATTTTTTGATCATTTTTAGAATATTTATCAATAATATTGTTTATATTGAATTTATATGATATATAAATATAATGATTATTATTACTAGATATTGAATTCACATTTGAAAAAAATTTTAAAATTATTATATTTTCAAATATTATAACCTTTGAAAATATAAAGAAATAATAAAAATAAATATTTTGTTATTTTAATTTTTAAATAAAACCTATAAACCACTAAATGCATACACAGTAAAATAAGTAAACTCTTAAGGCCCGTAATGCCTAAATACATAAACCATTAAACTGCAATATACTACATAATAATTAAGAAATCTAATTTTTATTTCAATTTATTATTATTTTAATTATTTATAACTTTATTTTTAGAAATATCTATTACAAAATAAATTATGAGTGTGACAAATATAATTTAAATAATTTATTTTTAATCAATATATATATATATATACGCTTATAAAAGAAGTAAAATTTTAAAAATTAAAAATTATTATCCAGTAATATAATTTACTTTAATTTTGAATCAATTTTGGTTTTGTAAATATTTTTTAATTAATATCTATCTTATTATTAATACTTTATTAATTTAATTTTTGATCATTATTATAATATTTTTCAATAAAATTGTTTATATTGAATTTATATGATTTATAATTATTAAAATTATTATAACTAAATATTGTATTCACATTTCAAAAAATATTAATTATTATTATATTTTCAAAGTTTATAACCTATGAAAATCACAAAAAATTACAAATTTTTTTTGTTATTTTATTGTTTAAATAAAACCTATAAACCACTAATTGCCTAAAAACATGAATCGCTAAACACCTATAAGTCAAAACCTCTAAATACTTAAACTATTAAATTAGTATACATTAATAATAAATCATAAATCTCATTTTAATTTTTATTGAGTATAATTTAAAATTTTTGTTTTAATTATTTATCAGTTTATTTTTATAAAAATATTAATTACAAACTAAATTATTAGTGAGACAGATATAATTTAAATTAAACCGGTATACCCTAATTAATAAATAATAAATCTCATTTTTTTTCATTATAATTTTAAATATTCATTTTAATTATTTATTTGTTTATTTTTATATAAATATTAATTAAAAAATAAATTATGAGTTAGACAAAAATAATTTATGTAAATTATTTTTAATCAAAAAAATATAGATAAATTTTTTAAAATAAAAAATAATTAAAAAACAAAAAATTATTATATACAAATATATTTAGGTTTGCTTATGCACCATTTTAGTTTTTGATATTATACTTTAAGTAATATCAATCTTATTCATAATAGATTTTTAATTTATTTTTTGATAATTTTTATAATATCTATCAATAAAATTGTTTATATTGAATTTATATGATATATAATTATTATGATTATTATAAATAAATATTGTATTCACTTTTGAAAAAAATTTAAAAATTATTATAATTTCAAAAATTTATAACCTTAAAAAATGAGAAAAAAAAATAAAAATAAATTTTTTGTTATTTAATTTTTTAAATAAAACCTATATATCATTAAATGATTACTTACTTAAATCAGTAAGCTCATTAACCCCCAAACCTCTAAATACATAATCCTTTTAATAGTTATATTTTACTTTTTAAATAATAAATCTCATTTATATTTCTATTCATTATAATTTTAAATATTCATTTTAATTATTTATAGCTTAATTTTTTAGAAAAATTAATTCAAAATAAATTTCGAATAAGACAAATAATATTTAACTAATTTATATTTAATCAAAAAAAAATGTAAGCTTAAAAAAGGACAAATTTAAAAATTAAATATTATTATTTAGTAATATATTTTGATTTGATTTTAAATCATTTTGTGTTTTGTAAATATATTTTAATTAATATTTAGATTTTTAATAATAGTTTGTAATTTTATTTTTGATCATTATTATAATTTATATCATTAAAATTGTTTATATTTAAATTATAAGATATATAATTAGTAAGTTTAATATAATTATATATGGTATTAACATTTGAAAAAATTTTAAAAATTATTTTCTTTTCCAAGATTATAACCTTTGAAAATCAGAAAAAATAAAATTTTTTTTTATTTTTATTATATAAATAAAACTTATAAACCACTAAATGACTAAAAACATTAATTGCTAAACTTCTAAACGACAAAAACCCAAAATAATTTAACCATTAAACTGGTATACTATATATAATACATAATAAATCTCATTTTTATTAGTATTCATTATAATTTTAAACATACATCTTAATTATTTATTAGTTTATTTTTATAGAAATATAAATTAAAAAATAAATTATTAGTGAGACAAATATAATTTAAAAAATTTATTTATCAACAAAAAATATATAAGCATAAAAATGGATACAAAGATTTAAAAATTTAATTTAAAAATTTATTTAGTAATATATTTTACTTTGATTTGAATAAATTTAGATTTTGCATATACTTTTTAAATAAGATCTATTTTATTAATAATAGTTTATTTAGTAAAACATTTCACTATTATTAAGAATCATTTTAGGTTTTACAAATATATTTTAAACAATATTTATCTTATTAATAATTGTTTATTATTTTTTTATGATCATTATTATAATATATACCAATAAAATAATTTATTTTGAATTTATATGATATTTAATTATTATGATTATTAACTTCATATTGTATTCACTTTTCAAAAAAAAATTAAAAATTATTAGATTATCAAAGTTTATAACCTTCAAAAATGAGAAAAAATAACAAAAATACTTTTATTTTATTTTATTTTTTAATAAAACCTATAAACCACTAAATGACTAAATACTAAAATGACTAAACTTCTAATCCCCGAAGCTCATAAATACTAAAAACATTAAATTAGTATAGTCTAAATAATAAATCATAATTCTCATTTTTATTAGTATTCATTATAATTTTAAATATTCATTTTAATTATTTATCTGTTTATTTTTATAGAAATATTAATTACAAAATAAATTATTAGTGCGACATATATAGTTTAAATAATTTATTTTTCATCAAAAAAAATATATATGCTTATAAAAAGAGGCAAAATTTTAAAAATAAAAAATTATTTTTTATTAATATATCTTATTTGATTTTGAATGATTTTAGATTTTACAATTATATTTTAATTTATATCATTCTTATTAATGCTAGTTTATTAATTAATTTATTGATCATTATTATAATATTTATTAATAAAATTATTTATATTTAGTTTACATTATATAAAATTTTTAAGATTATTATAACTAAATAATATATTCACATTTAAAAAAAATTAAAAATTATTATATTTTCAAAGGTTATAACCTTCAAAAAATAAAAAAAATCATAAAATAAATTTTTTGTTCTTTCATTCTTTAAATAAAAACTATAAATCACTAAAGGTCTAAAAAATTAAATCACTAAACTCCTAAACCACAAAACACCTAAATACTAAAACCTTTAAACCAGTATATTTTGAATAATAAATAATAAATCCCAATTTTATTTGTATCCATTAGAATTTTAAATATTCATTTTAATTATTTATTAGTTTATTATTATAGAATTATAAATTACAAAATTAATTATGAGTAAGACAAATATAAGTTAAATAATTTATTTTTAAAAACAAAAATATAAACTATAAAAAAAGCCAAACATTAAAAAAAATTTTTATATAGTAATATATTTTACTTTGATTTTGAATAAGTTTAGATTTTTCAAATATATTTTAAATAATATCTATCGTATTAATAATAGTTTATTAAATTTTTTTATCATTATTATAATATCTAACTGTTGTATATGTAATTTGTTTTTTACTGAATAATCTAATTTTAATATTTTCATGTAAGTGCAGGAAAGGAAATATTAAAAGCCCAGGAATGCAGTAGTAGCACAATAACAGAGGTCCCGCCGACTGGTCAGCAGCCCAAAATTTTTGGAGCAGAGCCTGGCCCGTTCCATGATCCGACCCGCTTCGGTTAAATGAACCGGATGTTTATTTTTCATATAAAACGATTTGTATTTATTTTTCGGGTGGCTGTTTTTTGACCCGTTTGAACTGTTCATCATCCCTCTCCTCTCTCTGTGCGATTTCGTGATTACTGCATGCTACATACGGTAAGACGTTATGTTCCTTGGTTTTAATCTATAATGCATAAGTATTTTCTGGTGGAGGTAGCTAGTCATACTGAGCGACTAGCGAACCACATTATTTCCTGTGTTGAATTTTCGTTTTTTGATTCTGTCATGGATGCTCTTGGATTGGGATATATATATTGATTGTTTCTGTGTTTCTGTTCTTTTCTGTTTCTTAATCTCACTACCCGTGGAAGCGCAATTACCCAACACTAACAATGTAATTATTTATATTGAATTTAAATGACTTATAATTATTAAGATTATTATAACTTAATATTATAATTACATTTGAAAAAAATTTAAAAATTATTATATTTTCAAATGTTATAACCTTTGAAAATATAATAAATAGAAATAAAAATTAATAATAATAATTAAATTTCGGCATAACAATATATTATAGTGATTAAATATGATTAAATATGTTCAACAGAGAGACACAAGTTATGGCATATTCTCATCGATATGATTTTGTGTTCTAGAGACAAAATATAGAATCATGACCATTGCTAAAGCTACAATAATCTAAATCAAGAAAGAGATTGAATCCATAACTCACCCCTTGAGTCATGACTTTGTGTAACATATACAAAAAGATAAATCTATGACATTCCTAAAAGTTGTAAATTTTAATTTAAATTTAACACTTAGTCATTTGATTATAAAAGTGCAAAGCAAGATATTTAGGATTAGGGTTTATGGTTTTTTTTTGGAAAATACACACTTTATTTATCATTTAGGCACACAACTTACAAGAGACTAAAAAGTTAACTAATTTAGGCCAGCCCACCAAATTCTATGGACCTTAATGATTCTATGCATAAAATAAATAAAAAAACATAATGCCTAATAATTCCAAGCATACGAATACAACTAAAATCACCTGGCAATCCCGGATTTTAGAGTTGGCATTGAGTCATTATGCGCACTGCATCCTTTTTATTTGGATTTGTCCAAGCCTTTTGGAGGAACCTGAATGATGCACCATATTAAAACTCTATAAATAAAAGATAGTGTATGTGTGTGATGAGCAGCATCAAAAGTTTGCCTATGTCATTGCTATGCAATGGAATACATGTAAAACTGAATACCTATAAATCCACATGTCCATGTCTACGACACTTTGTCTATTCATTCTCACCCCTGAATTCAACATTCTTTTGCTCCAATGATCCTCAAAAGAGTGTTTCTTTAGTTAGAATACTTCCACCTTGATCTCTAAGAAGTGGCTATATGTTGCACCAACAAAATAATAAAAAACATGCATGCATCGGTGTGGATGTGTAATGAGGTCCATCTCATAGTCTAATTAACTACGTGTACAACTAAGCTAGAATACAAGTAAAATTACAAAATGCTATAAAGATGGGTCTTCTTCTCCAGGGTGTGTAGCATCGCCTAATATGTATTTACAAACTGCATTAGTGGGCCCCACTTAGAGATACTCATGGGTCCAGTTTCCCTAATTGCATGCTACATAGAGAACAGACAAGATTGTGTGTGTGAGTATTTCATGATCCATCTCTACAAGTACATGGTGCATACAAAGTCCAAAATACAAATAAGACTACAAACATTAACTACAAGTTTGAATCTTTCTCTCCCGTGTGGCTGGTCTGGACTCCATTGTTTACTGGCCCTGCTTGGTGATGCTTCAGATTTTGCGGGCTCTCCAATTAATAATGGATTACCCGCTACTCCTATTGGGCGACAGTTGGGTGGCCCTCTATGCTGCCTGATAGGGCTAGTGGGACCCACTCCTAGCTACTCCTGGGTTTACTCCAGACCACTTTGCTCGGTCTCATCGGTTTTCTGAATGTAATCATCCCTACTTGCTAGCGGGGCCCTCTACAAGCTGGTGCCCATACTTCTGGCTGCTTCCAGGACTTTCTGGCCCCTCTAAATGCGACACCAAAATCGACAAGAATATGTGCACGTGTGTACTGTGGTCCATCGCTATGTGTGTGTGGTGCAGAAGTATCAGGGTTTAGGAGTTTAGTAATTTAAGTATTTAGCTATTTTATGGTTTATAGGTTATATCTAAATAATTAAAAACCAATAAAAAATTTTTATGATTTTTTCTCATTTTCAAGGTTATAACCATTGAAAATATTATAATTTTTTATTTTTTTTCAAATGTTAATACAATATTTAATTATAATAATCATAAAAATTAAATATCAGGTAAATTTAATATAAATAATTTTATTGATCGATATTATAATACTGATCATAAAATAGATTAATAAGCTATTATTAATATGATAAATATTAATTAAAATAGATTTGCAAAACCTAAAATGATTCAAAATCAAATTTAAATATATTTCTAAATAATAATTTTTTATTTTTAAATTTTTGATTCTTTTTATAAGCTTTTAAAATTTTTTGATGAAGATAAATTATTTAAATTATATTTGCCTCATTCATAATTTTATTTTGCAATTAATATTTCTATAAAAATAAACTATTAAATAATTAAAATGAATATTAAAATTATAAAGAATACAAATAAAAATGAGATTTATGATTAATTTTTTAGGGTATACTGGTTTAATGGTTTAAGTATTTAGGAGTTTAGGAGTTTAGTGATTTAAGTGTTTAGGCATTTAGTACTTTATATGTTTTATTTAAATAATGAAATAACAAAAAAATTATTTTTGAAGTTTTTTATCAAATTTGAAGGTTATAACCTTTATAAATATAGTAATATTTAAATTTTTTTCAAATGTGAATACAATATTTAGTTATGATAAACTTAATAAATATATATCATGTAAATTAAAAATAAACAATTTTATTGATAGATATTAATAAACTAAATATAAATATAAATATAATAATGATCGAAAAATAAATTAATAAACTATTATTTAATGATAGATATTTATATGTTATTTATAAATACTTAAACCTTTAAAGATGGTTTAAATGATTAAAAATTTAAGGGTTTTGGGGTTTAGGAGTTTAATGATTTAAGCATTTAGGCATATAGTAGTTTATAGGTTTTATATAAACAATAAAATAACAAAAAATTTATTTTTTTGATTTTATCTCATTTTAAAAGATGATAACCTTTAAAAATATAATATTTAGTTATAATAATCTTAATAGTTATATATCATGTAAATTCAATATAAACAATTTTATTGATAAATATTCTAATAATTTTTAAAAAATAAATTAATAATCTATTATTAATAAGATAGATATTAATTAATATATAATTACAAAACCTAAAATGATTCAAAAGCAAAGCAGAATATATTACTATAAGATAATTTTTTGCTTTAAAATTTTATTTTCTTTTAAAAAGTTTATCTATAATTTTTTGATGAAAAACAATTTATATAAATTATTTTTGTTTAACTCAATTTATTTTGTAATTAATATTTATATATAAATAAACAAATAAATAATTAAAATGAATATTTAAAATTATAATGACAAAAATAAAAATAAAATTTATTATTTATTATTTAGGATATACATGTTTAAAAAAATTATCTATTTAGGGTTTTCGTGATTTAGAGGTTATTGATTTAAGTATTTAGAAATTTAATAGTTTATAGGTTTTATTCAAACAATGAAATAATAAAAATATTTATTTTTGATATTTTTTCAAATTTTCAAAGGTTATAACATTTAAAAATATAATAATTTTAAAATTTTTTAAAAATGTGAATACAATATTTAGTAATAATAAATATTATAACTATATATATTATAAATTAAATATAAACAATTTTAATGATAGATATTATATCAATTATCAAAAAAAAATTAATAAACTATTATTAATATGATAGATATAAATTAAAATATAATTAAAAAAACTAAAATGATTCAAAATCAAAGTAAAATTTATTACTAAATAATAATTTTTTTAGTTTTTGCATCATTTTATAAGCTTATATGTTTTTTTGATAAAAAATATATTATTTAAATTATATTGGTATCACTCATAATTTATTTTGTAATTAATATTTCTATAAATTATTTAAATAATATTTAACATTTACGATTTAAAGGTTTAAGTATTTAGGGGCTTCGGGGTTTAAGAGTTTAGATATTTATATATTTATGCATTTAATGGTTTATACGTTTTGTTTAAACAATGATATAATAAAAACTTTATTTTTGTTTTTTTTTTCACATTTTTGAAGGTTATAAACTTTGAAAATATAACAATTTTTAAATTTTTTTATATGTAAATACTATATTTAGTTATGATAATCTTAATAATTATATATCATGTAAATTCAATATAAACTATTATTAATGATCAAAAAATTATTAATAAACTATTATTAATAAGATAGATATTATTTTAAATATATTTGCAAAACGTAAATTTATTCAAAATCAAAATAAAATATATTTCAAAATAATACTTTCTTTGAAGGTTTGATTCTTTTTATAAGTTTATTTTTTTGTTATTAAAAGTAAATTATTTAAATTATATTTGTCTTCCTCATAATTTATTTTTAATTTTTAATTCTATAAAAATAAACTAATAAATAATTAAAATGAATATTTAAAATTATAATGAATACAAATAAAATTGAGATTTCTTAGTTATTATTTAGGTAATACTAGTTTAATGTTTTAAGTATTTAGGCATTTTGGGGTTTAGTGATTTATGTGTTTAGGCCTTAAGTGATTTATAGTTTTTATTTAAAGAATGAAAAAATAAAAAATTTAATTTTTTGATTTTTTTTTAATTTTTAAAGTTTATAACCTTTGAAAATATAATAATTTTTAATTTTTTTAAATGTGAATATAATATTCAGTAATAATAATCTTAATAATTATATATAATGTTAACGCAATATAAATAATTTTATTATTAGATATTATAATAATGATCAAAAAAAAATTAATAAACTATTATTGATAACAATGATATAAATTAAAATATAATTGTAAAATCTAAAATGATTCAAAATAAAAATAAAATATATTACTAAATAATAAATTTTTATTTTTAAAAATTTGCCTCGTTTTATAAGGATATATACTTTTTTTTTTGATAAAAAATAAGTTATTTAAATTAGATATGTCTCACTAATAATTTATTTTGTAAATAATATTTATATAAAAATAAACTTATAAATAATTAAAAAAAAATTTAAAATTATACTTAATAAAAATTAAATTGAGATTTATGATTTTTTATTAATGTACACCTATTTCATGGTTTAAGTATTTATTGGTTTTGTCGTTAAGGAGTTTAGCAATTTATGTTTTTAGGCATTTAGTGGGTCATAGGTTTTATTTAAACAATAAAATAAAAAAAAATTTGTAATTTTTTCTGATTTTAATAGGTTATAACCTTTGAAAATATAATAATATTTAAAATTTTTTGAAATTGGAATACAATATTTAGTTATAATAATATTAATCATTATATATCATATAAATTCAATATAAATAATTTTATTGATAGATAAAATAATAATGATCAAAATTTAAATTAATAAACTATTAATAAAAAGATTGATATTAATTAAAAAATATTTACAAAACCCAAATTGATTCAAAATTAAAGTAAAATATATTATTAGAAAATAATTTTTAATTTTTAAATTTTTACTACTTTTATAAGCATATATATTTTTTGATTAAAAATAAATTAATTAAAATATATATGTAGCACTCATAATTTAATTTGTAATAAATATTTCCATAAAAATAAACTAAAAAATAATTAAAATGAATATTTAAAATTATAATAAATAGAAATAAAAATTAGATTTATTAATTATAAAGTAGTATGTAGCTGTTTAATGGTTTATTTATTTAGGCATTATGAGGTTTATGAGTTTACTGATTTAACTATGTATGCATTTATTGGTTTATAGGTTTTATTAAAAAAATAAAATAATAAAAAAATTATTTTTAATATTTTTTGATATTTTCAAAAGTTAACCTTTAAAAATATAATAATTTTTAAATTTTTTTTAATGTGAATACAATATATAGTTATAATAATTATTTTAATTTATATTTCATATAAATTAAGTATAAACAATTTTATTAATAAATATTCTAATAATGATCAAAAAATAAATTAATAATCTATTATTAATAAGATAGATATCAATTAAAATATAATTACAAAACCTAAAATGATTAAGAACAAAAGCAAAATATTTTACTATATAATAATTTTTTGTTTTGAAATTTTTTTTTTAAAAAAAAATTTATCAATATTTTTTTGATGAAAATTAAATTATATAAATTATCCAACTCAATTTATTTTATAATTAATATTTATATATAAATAAACAAATAAATAATTAAAATGAATATTTAAGATTATAATGAAAAAAATGAGATTTATTATTTATTTTTTTGGGATACCAGTATAATTTAAATTAGATCTGTCTCACTAATAATTTATTTTGTAATTAATATTTCTATTAAATAAATTGATAAATAATTAAAATAAAAATTTAAAATTATTATGAATAAAAATAAAAATGAGATTTATATTTATTATTAATGTATACCAGTTTAATGATTTAAGTATTTTGAGGTTTTATCATTAGGAGTTCAACAATTTTTATTTTTAGGCTTTTAGTGGTTTATAGGTTTTATTTAAAAAAATAAAATAACAAAAAAATTTTCTATAATTTTTTATCATTTTCATAGGTTATAACATTTGAAAATATAATAATTTTCAAAATTTTTTAAAATTTTAATACAATATTTTGTTATAATAATATTAACAATTATATATCATATAAATTTAATATAAATAATTTTATTTATAGATTTTATAATAATTATCAAAAATTAAATTTATAAACTATTAATATTAAAATAGATTTTAATTAAAAAATATTTACAAAACCCAAAATGATTCAAAATTAAATAACTTATATTACTCGATAATAATTTTTAATTTTTAAATTTATACTTCTTTTATAAGCGTATATTTTTATTAGATAAATAATATATTATTTAAATTATATTTGTCCCACTCATAATTTATTTTGTAATAAAAATTTATAAATAAATACACTAATAAATAATTAAAATGAATATTTAAAAATATAAAAAATAGTAATAAAAATTAGATTTATTAATTATTAAGTATTATTTAGTGGTTTAATGGTTTATGTATTTAGGCATTATGGGGTTTAGAAGTTTACTGATTTAACTTTATACGCACCCAGTAGGGCTGCTTATGGGACTCGGAGATTAGCGACTCGACCAGAAGTCTTGTCCCGAAAGAATTGGGACTGAGAAAATCCGTTGACTTTGACTTTTCCTGTCTCGTTCTGTCACGTATTTTTTCTTTTGGGATGGTTCCGGATCTTAAGCAATATCCATCCCGAGAACCGTCCCATCCTAAAAAACCTATACTAGAACCAGAAATATATGTGTATATATATATATATATAACATGAAGAGAAATGATGATTTATTTGATGGTAGTGATACTTATGTTGATGATTTTTTTGTTGAATTGGAGAAAGAACCAGAAGTTGCACCTTTGGAATAGTTGGATAGATACTTGGAGGACAAGCTTGAAAAAAAATAGAATTGATTTTGATCTTATAAACTGGTGGAATGTAAATAAGGTTAGGTATCCTTTTTTTGGCAAATGTAGCAAGGGATGTATTTGCTATCCAAGCATCTACTGTGGCCTACGAATCTACATTTAGCTCTGGGGGGAGAACTTTAGATAAATTTAGGAGTTCTTTAACACATATTACAGCTGAAGTTCTCATATGTCTAC
Organism: Sapria himalayana; assembly: GCA_029783825.1. Taxonomy (NCBI): domain Eukaryota; kingdom Viridiplantae; phylum Streptophyta; class Magnoliopsida; order Malpighiales; family Rafflesiaceae; genus Sapria; species Sapria himalayana. Next base: position 64,505 of record JAREIK010002683.1, read on the forward strand.
AAGATTGGTTGAGATGCTCAAACAAACCTATTGAAATTTAAGAATTAGTTCAAGACTTTGATGATAATGAATCAGGTTAGTATACAAATCTTTTAAATTTTAATTTAACTTTTACTTATTTTATTCATTCAATTTAATAAAAATATGGTTCAATTGCAATTTTCAGAGGGGTCACAAGATCCAAATATTCTTCCAATTATAGTTGGCCAACTAAATTTGGAATGGGTGTATTAAATTTTATAAGGTAATATTTTGTTTTTTTATTACTCTTTCATCTTATAAATTTATGTCTACATGATTAACATGTTTTCATCTTTGGTTGTCCTTCTATAGTTGAGGAAGAAGAGGGAGGAGTCGTAGAAGAGATAATTAATTGGGTTTGGATTTTCGTTGCTGTTACGGGACGGACCTTTGAAATGATTATTATCATGGTTGTTATTAGTTGTATTTTTTTTGTTATATTAAGCTGCCTAATTTTAGCAATTACTTAACTAGTAATTGCTGCTACCAATGTTTGTGGTCATCTTTAGCTATTCCTTAATATTTTAAGTAATTGTTTAAAAAATGTAGTATTGCTATTATGGTTAACTTTCACTCGACTCAACAAAGCCAACTTGTGAAAAAACAATGAACCAAATTAAGTACACAACTCGGTGTCATTCTATTTAACATTTCTATCCTTTTCTGCACAATAATGCTTTTGACAAGGTAATGGAACTCGTTTGTGGTATTCAGCCTATTTGACAAAACAAAATTGGCCCAATTTGAGGTTGAAAGATAGATAACTAAGGAATGATAAATGGTACAACAAAAGGTTTCCACATGAACTAACTTAGCCGGTTTGAAGAAAATAAATTGAATAAAATGTCCGAACTCCATTCCGTCCCCGAACCGTTTCATCCTACCCAAAATCCCCGATCTCTGTCTTGTCACTTCCTGATATTTTTAACCTATGAGATGAGTATGGATCTTCAAAAAAAATCTCCGAACTGTGGGAAGGATTGGAGATATGTAATCACTATCCAGTCTCGTCCCATTAGCACCCCTAGCATTGAGTGGTTTATAGGTTTTTTCTTAAATAAAACAACAAAAAATTTATTTTTATTTTATTTTGATATTTTCAAAGGTTATAACCTTTGAAAATATAAAAATTTATAAATTTTTTTCAAATGTGAAAATAATATTTAGTTATACTAATCATTATATTTATATATTTATATATTTATATATTTATATATTTATATAAATTATATTTGTTTAACTCATAATTTATTTTGTAATTAATATTTATATATAAATAAAAAATTAATAATTAAAATTAATATTTAAAATTATAATAAAAAAATATGAGACTTATTATTTATTATTTATTATTTAGGGATACCGGTTTAATTTAAATTAGATCCGTCTCACTAATAATTTATTTTATAATTAATATTTCTATAAAAATAAACTGATAAATAATTAAAATAAAAATTTTAAGTTATACTGAATAAAAATTAAAATGAGATTTAAGATTTATTATTAATGTATACCAATTTAATATTTTAAGTATTTAGTAGTTTTGTCGTTAGTAGTTTTGTCGTTAGGAGTTTAGCAATACAATATTTTCATAGGTTAACCTTTGAAAATATAATAATATTTAAAATTTTTTGAAATGTGAATACAATATTTAGTTATAATAATATTAATAATTATATATCATATAAATTCAATATAAACAATTTTTGTGATAGACAATATGATAATTATAAAAATTAAATTAATAAACTATTAATAAAAAGATAGATATTAATTAAAAAATATTTAGAAAACCAAAATTGATTCAAAATTAAAGTAAAATATATTACTGGATAATAATTTTTAATTTTTAAATTTTTATTTCTTTTAGAACCGTATATTTTTTTTATTAAAAAGAAATTAGTAAAATTATATTTGTCGCACTCATACTTTATTTTTTGATAAATATTTCAATAAAAATAAACTAATAAATAATTAAAATGAATATTTAAAATTATAATAAATAGAAATAAAAATTAGATTTATTAATTATTAAGTAGTATATAGCAGTTTAATGGTATATAAATTTAGGCATTACGGCGTTTAAGAGTTTACTATTTTAACTATTTATGAATTTAGTGGTTTATAGGCTTTATTTATGAAAAAAAATAGAAAAAAATTATTTTTATTATTTTTTGATATTTTCAAAGGTTATAACCTTTGAAAATATAATAAGTTTTAAATGTTTTTCAAAAGTGAATAAATATTTATTTATAATAATCATAAAAATTATATATCATATAAATTTAATATAAACAATTTTAATGATAGATATTCAAATAATTATCAAAAAATAAATTAAAAATTTATTATGGATAAGATTGATATTACTTAAAATATAATATCAAAACCTAAAATGATTCAAAAGCAAAGAAAAATATATTACTTAATAGTTATTTTTTTTTAAGTTTTTATTCTTTTTATAAGCTTCTCTATTTTTTGATGAAAAATAATTTTTATAAATTATATTTTTAATTCATAATTTAGTTTATAATTAATATATATATATATAAATAACTAAACAATTAAAATGAATTTATTAAATTAAAATGAAAATGAATAAAAATGAGATTTATTAATTATTATTTAGGGGATACTCGTTTAAATGATTATCTATATAGGGGTATCGGGATTTTGTTGTTTAGTGATTTAAGTGTTTTGGCATTTAGTGATTTATAGGTTTTATTTAAATAAAAAAATTATTTTTTTCGTTTTTTGACATGTTCAAAGGTTATAATCTTTGAAAATATAATAATTTTAAAATTTTTTTCAAAAGTGAATACAATATTTAGTTATAATTAATATTAAATTTATATATCATATATATTAAATATAAATATTTTTATTGATAAATATTCTAATATTGATTAAAAAAGAAATTAATATTTTATTATTAATAAGTTAGATATCAATTAAAATATAATTACAAAACCTAAAATGATTCAGAAACAAAGCAAAATATATTACTATATAATATTTTTTTGTTTTTAATTTTTTTCTTCTTTTATTAAATTTATCTATATTTTTTTTATTGAAAAATAATTTATATAAATTATATTTGTATAACTTATAATTTATTTTGTAATTAATATTTATATAAAAATAAACAAATAAATAATTAAAATGAATATTAAAAATTATAATGAAAAAAATAAAAATGATATTTATTATTTATTATTTAGGATATACATGTTTAAAAATTTATCTATTTAGGGTTTTCGAGATTTAGAAGTTATTGATTTAATTATTTAGGCATTTAGTGGTTTATAGGTTTTATTTAATCAATGAAATAACAAAAAATTTATTTTTGATATTTTTTGAAATTTTCAAAGGTTATAACATTTCAAAATATAATAATTTTAGAATTTTTTTAAAAATGTGAATACAATATTTAGTAATAATAAATATTATAACTATATATAATATAAACTAAATATAAAACAATTTTATTTATAGATATTATATGAATTATCAAAAAATAAATATATAAACTATTATAAATATGATCGATATAAATTAAAATATAATTAAAAAACCTAAAATGATTCAAAATAAATGTAAAATTTATTACTAAATAATAATTTTTTTTAGTTTTTGCATCATTTTATAAGCTTATATGTTTTTTTTGATAAAAAATATATTATTTAAATTATATTTGTATCACTCATAATTTATTTTGTAATTAATATTTCTATAAATTATTTAAATTATATTTAACGTTTACGATTTAAAGGTTTAAGTATTTAGGGGCTTCGGAGTTTAAGAGTTTAGATATTTATATATTTATGGATTTAATGGTTTATAAGTTTTGTTTAAACAATGATATAACAAAAACTTTATTTTTGTTATTTTTTCAAATTTTTGAAGGTTAGAACCTTTGAAAATATAACAATTTTTAAATTTTTTTATATGCGAATACTATATTTAGTTATGATAATCTTAATAATTATATATCATGTTAATTCAATATAAATAATTATATTGATAAATATTATATTAATGATCATAAAATAAATTAATAAAATATTATTAATAAGATAGATATTTTTAAAAATATAATTGCAAAACATAAATTTATTCAAAATCAAAGTAAAATATAATAGTAAAAAATAATTTTTTTGATGTTTTGCTTCTTTTTATCAGTTTATATTATTTGTTATTAAAAGTAAATTATTTAAATTATATTTGTCTTCCACAAAATTTATTTTTAATTTATAATTCTATAAAAATAAACTAATACATAATTAAAGTGAATATTTAAAATTATAATGAATACTAATAAAATTGAGATTTATTATTTTTTATTCAGGATATACTAGTTTAATGGTTTAAGTATTTAGGAGTTTTGGGGTTTAGTGATTTAAGTGGTCAGGACTTAAGTTATTTATAGTTTTTATTTAAAGAATAAAAAAATTAAATTTTTTGATTTTTTTTTAATTTCTGAAGGTTATAACCTTTGAAAATATAATAAATTTTATTTTTTTTAAATGGTAATATAATATTTAGTTATAATATTCTTAATAATTACATATAATGTAAACTCAATATAAATAATTTTATTAATAGATATTATAATAATGATCAATAAATAATTAATAAACTATTATTAATAAGAATAATATAAATTAAAATATAATTGCAAAAACTAAAATGATTCAAAATCAAAATAAAATATATTAAGAAATAATAAATTTTTGTTTTTAAAATTTTGCCTCTTTTTATAAGTATAAATATTTTTTTTGATAAAAAATAAATTATTTAAAATAGATCTGTCTCACTAATAATTTATTTTGTAATTAATATTTCTATAAAAATAAACTAAAAAATAATTAAAATAAAAATTTAAAATTACACTTAATAAAAATTAATGTGAGATTTATGCTTTATTATTAATGTATACCAATTTAATAGTTAAGTATTTAAATGTTTTGTCATTTAGAAGTTTAGCGATTAATGTTTTTAGGCATTTAGTGTTTTATAGATTTTATTTAAACAATAAAATAACAAAAAAAAAATTTTTAATTTTTTGTCATTTTCATAGGTTATAACCTTTGAAAATATAATAATATTTAAAATTTTTTGAAATGTGAATACAATATTTAGTTATAAAAATTTTAATAATTATATATCATATAAAATTGATATAAACTATTTTATTGATAGATATTATATTAATAATAAAAAATTAAATTTATAAACTATTAATAATAGGATAGATATTAATTAAAAAATATTTACAAAACCCAAATTGAGTCAAAATTAAAATAAAAAATATTACTGGATAATAATTTTTAATTTTTAAAAATTTACTTCTTTTATAAGCATATATTTTTTTTTTATTAAAAATAAATTATTTAAATTATATTTGTTGCACTCATAATTTATTTTGTAATAAATATTTTTATAAAATAAACTTATAAATAAATAAAATGAATATTTAAAATAATACTAAATTGAAATGAAAAATAGATTTCTTAATTATTAACTAGTATATAGTAGTATAATGGTTTATGTATTTAGGCATTAAGGGCCTTAGGAGTTTACTTATTTTACTGTGTATGCATTTAGTTGTTTATAGGTTTTTTTTAAAAATTAAAATAACAAAATATTTATTTTTATTATTTTTTGATATTTTCAAAGGTTATTAAATTTGAAAATATAATAATTTTTAAATTTTTTTCAAATGTGAATTCAATATTTAGTTATAATAATCACTATATTTATATATCAATAAATTCAATATAAACAATATTATTGATTAATATTCTATAAATGATTAAAAAATAAATTAATAATCTATTATTAATAAGATAGATATCAATTAAAATATAATAAAAAACCTAAAATGATTTAGAAGAAATCAAAATATATTACTATATAATAATTTGTTGTTTTGAATTTTTTTTTTCTTTTAAAAAGTTTATCCATATTTTTTTGATGAAAATAAATTTATATAAATTATATTTGGCTAATTAATAATTTATTTTTTAATTACTATTTATATAAAAATAAACAAATAAATAATTAAAATGAATATTTAAAATTATAATATAACAAATAATATTGAGATTTATTCTTATTATTTTGGGTATACCAGTCTAAATTAAATTAGATCTGTCTCACTAATAATTTATTTTGTAATTAATATTTCTATAAAATAATAATTTTTCATAGGTTATAACCTTTGAAAATATAATAATTTTTAAAATTTTTTGAAATGTGAATATTATGTATAATTATATTAATCTTACTAATTATATATTGTATAAATTCAACATAAATAATTTTAATGATAGATATTATAATAATGATCAAAAATTAATAAGATTGATATTAATTAAAAAAATATTTACAAAACCCATATTGATTCAAAATTAAAGTAAAATATATTACTGGATAATAATTTTTAATTTTTAAAATTTTACTTCTTTTATAAGCGTATATATTTTTTTTTGATTAAAAATAAATTATTTAAATTATATTTGTTGCACTCATAATTTATTTTGTAATAAATATTTCTATAAAATAAACTTATAAATAATTAAAATGAATATTTATAATAATAATAAATTGAAATAAAAATTAGATTTTTTAATTATTAAGTAGTAAATAGAAGTTTAATGGTTTATGTATTTAGGCATTACGGGCCTTAGGAATTTACTGATTTAATTGTGTATGCATTTAGTGGTTTATAGGTTTTATTTAAAAATTAAAATAACAAAATATTTATTTTTATTATTTTTTGATATTTTCAAAGGTTATAACATTTCAAAATATAATAATTTTTAATTTTTTTTCACATATGAATTCAATATTTAGTTATAATAATCATTATATTTATATATCATATAAATTCAATATAAATAATATTAGTGATAAATATTCTAAAAATGATCAAAGAATAAATTAATTATCTATTATTAATAAGATAGATATCAATTAAAATATAATAAAAAAACCTAAAATGATTCAAAAGAAATCAAAATATATTACTATATAATAATTTTTTGTTTTGAAATTTTTTTTCTTTTAAAAAGTTTATCCATATTTTTTTGTTGAAAATTAATATATATAATTTATATTTGTCTAACTCATAATTTATTTTTTAATTAATATTTATATAAAAATAAACAAATAAATAATTAAAATGAATATTTAAAATTATAATGAAAAAGATAATATTGAGATTTATTCTTTATTATTTTAGGTATACCGGTCTAATTTAAATTAGATCTGTCTCACTAATAATTTATTTTGAAATTAATATTTATATAAAAATAAACTGATAAATAATTAAAATAAAAATTTAAAATTATACTGAATAAAAATTAAAATGAGATTTATGATTTATTATTAATATATACCATTTTAATATTTTAAGTATTTAAAGGTTTTTTCATTTATGACTTTAGAGATTTATGTTTTTAGGCATTTAGTGGTTTATCACTTTTATTTAAACAATAAATAACCAAAAATTTATTTTTGAAATTTTTTCACATTTTCAAAGGTTATATAACCTTAGAAAATATAATAATTTTAAAATTTTTTAAAAATATGAATAAAATATTTAATAATATAATCATTATAATTATATATAATATAAACTAAATATAAACAATTTTATTGATAGATATCATATCAATTTTCAAAAAATCAATTAATATGCTATTATTAATATGATAGATATACATTAAAATATAATTACAAAACCTAAAAATATTCAAAATCCAAGTAAAATTTATTACTAAATAATAATTTTTTTTAGTTTTTGCTTCTTTTTATAAGCTTATATATTTTTTTTGATGAAAAATAAATTATTTACATTATATTTGTATCACTCATAATTTATTTTGTAAATAATATTTTAATAAATTTTTTAAATTATATTTAAGACTTACGAGTTTAAACATTTAACTATTTAGGAGCTTTTGTGTTTAGGTGTTTAAAGGTTTAATTGTTTAGGCATTTAGTGGTTTATAAGTTTTATTTAAACAATGATATAACAAAAAATTTATTTTTATTATTTTTTTAATTTTTGAAGGTTATAACCTTTGAAAATATAATAATTTTTAAATTTTTTTCAAATGTAAATATAATATTTAGTTATAATAATTATAATAATTATAAGTCATTTAAATTCAATATAAATAATTACATTGCCAAGATATTATAATAATGATCAAAAAAAATTTAATAAACTATATTAATAAGATAGATATTATTTAAAATATATTTTCAAAATCTAAATTTATTCAAAATCAAAGAAAAATATATTACTTAATAATAATTTTTTTAATGTTTTGCTTTTTTTACAACATTATATTTTTGTTAATAAAAATAAATTATTTAAATTAATTTGTCTTACTCATAATTTATTTTGTAATATATAATTCTATAATAATAAACTAATAAATAATTAAAATAATTATTTAAAATAATAATGAATACAAATAAAATTAAGATTTATTATTTATTATTCAGGATATACCAGCTTAATGGTTTAAGTATTTAGGTATTTTTGGGTTTAGGAGTTTAGTGATATAAGTGTTTAGACCTTTACTGATTTATAGTTATTATATAAAGAATTAAAAAACAAAAAATTTAATTTTTTGAATTTTTTTAATTTTTGAAGGTTGTAACCTTTAGAAAATATAATAATTTTTAATTTTTTTAAATGTGAATAAAATTTTTTGTAAAATAATCTTAATAATTATATATAATGTAAACTAAATATAAATAATTTTATTAATAGATATTATAATAATGATCAATAAATAAATTAATAAATTAGTATTACTAAGAATGATATACATTAATATAAAATTGTAGAATCTAAAATGATTCAAAATCAAAATAAGATATATTACTAAATAATAATTTTTTTTAAGATTTTGCTTCATTTTATAAGCATATATATTTTTTTGATGAAAAATAAATTATTTAAATTATATCCGTCTCACTAATAATTTATTTTGTAATTAATATTTCTATAAAAATAAATTGATAAATAATTAAAATGAATATTTAAAATTATAATGAATAGTAATAAAAAAGAGATATAATAATTTTTAATTTTTTTAAATGTGAATAAAATATTTTGTAAAATAATCTTAATAATTATATATAATGTAAACTAAATATAAATAATTTTATTAATAGATATTATAATTATGATCAATAAATAAATTAATAAGCTAGTATTACTAAGAATGATATAAATTAATATAAAATTGTAGAATCTAAAATGATACAAAATCAAAATAAGATATATTACTAAATAATAATTTTTTTTAAAGATTTTGCTTCATTTTATAAGCATATAATTTTTTTGATGAAAAATAAATTATTTAAATTATATCCGTCTCACTAATAATTTATTTTGTAATTAATATTTCTATAAAAATAAATTGATAAATAATTAAAATGAATATTTAAAATTATAATGAATAGTAATAAAAAAGAGATATATGATTTATAATTTTGGTTATACATATTTAATGGTTTAAGTTTTTTGTGGTTTTGGGGTTAAAAAGTTTTTTGATTTATATGTTTGCACATTTAGGTGTTTATAGGTTTTATTTAATCAATGAGATAACAAAAAAGTTATTTTTATGAATTTTAATGATTTTCAAAGGTTATAACCTTTGAAAATATAATAATTTTTTAATTGTTCTAAAATATGAATACAATACTTATTTATAATAATCTTAATAATTATATTTGATGTAAATTCAACATAAAAAATTTTATTAATATATATTATTATGATGATCTAAAAATAAATTAATAAATTATTATTAATAAGATAGATATTAATTAAAATATATTTGTAGAACCCGAAACAATTCAAAATCCAAGTAAATTATATATCTAAATAAAATTTTAAATTTTTGAAATTTTGTTTATTTTTAGAAGCTTATTTTTTTTCATAAAAAATAATATATTTAAATTATATGTCTCACTCATTATTAATTTTGTAATTAATATTTTTATAAAAATAAACTAAAAAAATATTTAAAATGAATATTTAAAATTATAATAAATACAAATAAATATAAAATTTATTATTTATTATTTTGGTTACATAGGTTTAATGGTTTAAGTATTTAGGGGGTTTTGGTGTTAAGGAGTCTAGATATTTAAATTATTAGGCATTTATTGATTTATAAGTTTTATTAAATAATAAAATAATAAAAAAATTATTTTTGTGATTTTTTATCATTTTTAAAGGTTATAACCTTTGAAAATATAATAATTTTTAAATTTTTTTCAAATGTAAATATAATATTTATTTATAATAATCCTAATAATTATAAGACATTTAAATTCAATATAAGTAATTTTATTGATATATAATATAATAGTGAACAAAAAATAAATTAATAAACTATTATTAATAAGATTGATAGCAATTAAAATATAAATGCAAAACCTATAATGATTCAAAATCAAAGTAAAATATATTGCTAAATGATAATTTTTTGTTTTTAAATTTTTACTTCTTTTTATATGCTTATATTTATTTTTTGATTAAAAATAAATTATTTAAATTATATTTGTCTCACTCTTTATTTATTTTGCAATTAATATTTCTATTAAAAATAAACTAATAAATAATTAAAATGAATATTTAAAATTATAATGAATACAAATTAAAATGAGATTTATGATTTATTATATATGGTATACCGATTTAATGGATTGTTAATTTAGGGGTTTTGTCGTTTAAAAGTTTAGCAATTTATGTTTTTAAGCATTTAGTGGTTTATAGTTTTTATTTATATAATAAAAATAATTTTTTTTTATTTTTTCTCATTTTCAAATGTTACCTTTAAAAATAAAATAATTTTTTAAATTTTTTTAAAATGTGAATAAAATGTATAATTATATTAATCTTACTAATTATATTTCATATAAATTAAATATAAATAATTTTAATGATAGATAGTATAATAATGATCAAAAATTAAATTAATAAACTATTATTAATAATATACATATTAATTAAAATATATTTACATAACACAAAATGATTCAAAATGAAATCAAAATATATTACTAAATAATAATATTTAATTTTCAATTATTTCCTTCTTTTTATAAGATTATATTTTTTATTGATTTAAAATAAAGTATTTAAATAATATTTGTCTCACTCAAAATTTATTTTGTAATTAATTTTTCTAAAAAATTAAACTATACATAATTAAAATGAATATTTAAAATTATAATAAATAGAAATGAAAATGAGATTTATTATTTATTAAGTAGTATATAACTGTTAAAAGGATTATGTATTTAGGGGTTTCGGGGTATATGAGCTTACTGATTTAAGTAAGCATTTAATGAACTATAGGTTTTATTTTAAAAATGAAATAACAAAAAATTTATTTTTATTATTTTTTCTCTTTTTTTAAGGTTATAACCTTTGAAAATATAATAATTTTTAAATTTCTTTTCAAAAGTGAATACAATATATATTTATAATAATCATAATAATTATATATCATATAAATTCATAAACAATTTTATTGATAGATATTCTAATATCTATCAATAAAATTGTTTAAGAATCTATTATGAATAAGATAGATATTACTTAAAATTTAATATCAAAACCTAAAATGATTCAAAAGCAAAAAAAATATATGACTAAATAATAATTATTTGTTTTTAAATTTTTATGATTTTTATAATCTTATCTATTTTTTGATAAAAATATTTTTAATAGATTATATTTTTAACTTATAATTTATTTTATAATTAATATATATATATATATATATAAACTAAACAATCAAAATTAATTTTTTAAATTATAAAGAAAACAAATAAAAATGAGATTTATTAATTATTATTTAGGGTATACTAGTTTAAAGGATTATCTAAATAGGGGTATTACTATATAATAATTATTCATTCTAATATTTTTTCAATAATTATAATTACAAACCCAAAAATGAATCAGAAGCAAAGCAAAATAAATTACTATATAATAATTTTTTGCTTTGAAATTTTTCTTTCTTTTTAAAAGTTTATCTATATTTTTTTTT
>JAREIK010002684.1:0-49061 GCA_029783825.1 Sapria himalayana
TATATAGATAGATTTTTAGATAGATTGATAGAAAAATTGATAGGCAAATTGATATATAGATTGACTGATAGATTGATAGATAGATAGATAGATATATATATATATAGGTAGATAGTTAGACACATAGAGTGTTAAACAAATTGATTGATATATAAATAGATTGAAAGATACATAAATTGATAGACATATAGTTAGATAGATTCATAGATAGATATAAAGATAGAAAATTAATAGATAGATAGATAGATAAATAGAGCGACAGATACATAGATAGACACATAGACAGATAGATAAATAGATAGATAGATAGATAGATTGGTATATTGATAGATAGATATAGATAGAAAGATAGATAGACAAATAGATAGAAAGATTTATAGAGTAATATATAGACAAATAGATATACAGATAGATAATGAGATAGATTTATAGATATATTGTCAGAAAGAATGATAGACATATTTGATAGTTAGATAGATAGATAGCTTGTTAAAAAGATATATAGTTAAGTATATAAATATAATTATATATAGATTGATAGATATACAGATATATATATATAGATAAAAAAATAGACAAATATATAGGTAGATAGAAATAAAAATACATAGAGATATAAATAGATAGATTTATAGATAGATTTATAAATAAATAGATAGACAAATAGATAGAAAGATTGATAGATAGATAGAAAGATTGATTGATAGACATAATAATAAACTAATTGAAATCAGATAGTTTATTTGATTGATAGACAAATAGATAGATTTATTGATAGACAGATAGATTGACAGATTTTTAGACAGATTGATAGATGGATAGACAGACAGATAGATAGAGAAATAGATAGAATGATAGAAAGATAGATAGAAAGATAGATATGTATATAAATTGATAATCAGATAGATTGATTGATATTTCGATCTATACATAGATAGATAGAGAGATAAACAGATAGATAGAAAGATAGATAGAAATATATGTCTATCTAATAATCGATCTTTTTATATTTCTATCTATCTATATATTTATCTAACAATCTATCCATATTTCTATTTGTCTCTATATCTATCTACATCTCTTTATTTATATATTTACTATTTATCTTTCTTTTTATCTATCTATATGTCTATCTTTTTGTCTATATATATATATATATATATATATATATATATATATATATATATATATATATATATCTATCTATCTATCTATTTATCTATCTCTCTTTCTATCTACCCATTTATCTATCAGTCTATCTATAAGTATATTTATCCATCTATCTATTTATCTATCTCTCTTTCTATCTACCCATTTATCTATTAGTCTATCTATAAGTATATTTATCCGTCTATCTATCCATATATCAATTTGTTTATTTATCCATCTATACATCCATCTATCTATCCATCTATATATACGTCTATTTAATTATTCATCTATCTATTTGTCTATCAATCCATTTATCTATCTATCTATCTATCAATACATCTATCTATCAATACATCTATCTATCAATCTATCCATCCGTCTATTCACCTATATATCCATATATCCATCCATCTATCTATCCTTATATCTATCTATCTATCTGTCTGGTCTATGTAGACATCTATCTATTCATTTATCTTTTTATCTATCTATCTATCTATCTATCTATCTACCTATCCTTCTATCTATCCAAAATTAATTCATATATCTATATGACTATCTATACATCTATCTAACATCTATCTATATGACTATCTATCAATCCATCTATACATCTTTTTATCACTGTTTCTATCCATCTATCATTCAATCTATATATCCATTTATCTTTCCATCTATCTATATGCCTATCTATATGCCTTTATATCTATGTTTCTAACTGTCTATATATTTGTATGTATATCTATCTATCTATCTTTCTTTTTATCAGACTTTCTATTTGTTTATCTATCTATCTGTCTATATGCATGTCTCTATGTCTATCTATCTATCTATCTATCTATCTGTCTATTTATTTATCTGTTTAACTATTTATATATAATTTTTGTTTATCTATCTGTCTATCTATATACATGTCTATCTATCATTCTATAATTTTTGTATATTTACCAATCTTTCTATCTATTTGTCTGTATATTTAGATATATGTCTATCTATATTTCTATCTATATTTCTATCTATATTTCTATCTATATATCTATCTATATGTTTGTCTATATTTTTATCTATATGTATGTCAATCAATCTCTCTCTCTCTATTTATCTGTCTGTCAATCAATCAATCTGTCTGTCTATATATCTATCTATCTATTTGTAATTTTATTAGTCTTTATCTCTGTTTGTCTATTTTTCTATCTTTCTATCTATTTATTTGTCTAACTAATGTTCTATCTATCTATCTATCAAACTAGCTATCTGTCTGGCTATCTATCTATACATGTATATGTCTATCTATCTAACTATCAGCGTATTTATCTGTTTGTCTATATGTTTGTCAATCTGTATGTCTATCTGTCTATGTGTATGTTTAACTATCTATATATGTCTATCTATTTGTCTATATATTTTTTTCTATATGTCTATCTTTTTATATGTCTATTTGTCTACTTTTGATCGGCGATATGTATGTATCTCTACCTATCTAACTATCTATATATCTATATATTTATCTATTAATCTACATGTCTATCTATCTTTCTATCTATCTAACTGTCTATTTATATATTTATCTTTTTATCTATCTACCTGTCAATCTATGTGTTTATCTTTCAATCTATCTGTCTATCAATCAATCTATCTGTCTGTCAATCTATTTGTATAATTATCTATCTTTCTATATGTCTATTAAAATTAAAGTCTATCTATCTAACTATCTACCTATCTATCTATTAATCAATCTATCTATCTACTTATATCTCTATCTATTTATCTATTTGTATACTTAATTTTCTATCTATATGTCTTTCTATCTTTCTAATTATATAACCATCTAATTATCTATCTATCCATCTATTTATCCATTTATCTATCTACCTATCTATCCAACATTCTATTCATCTATCTATCTGTCTATCTATCTATCGATCTATCTGTCTGTATATCTATCTGTCTATCTTACTATCTATCTCTCTATATGACAATCTATCTATAGTCTATATATCTAACTATCTATATATCCTTATATCTATCTATCAGTTTATCTAGCAATCTATCTATCTATCTATCTTTTAATCAATCAATCAATTAATCTATCTGTCTATCTGTCTATCATTCTATTTGTATATGTGTTTGTATATCTTTATATATATCTATATTTCTATCTTTATGTATATCTATCTGTCTATTTTTTTGTCTATTTATCTCTCTAATTATCAATCTATTGGTTTATATAACTATCTATCAATCTAACAGTGTGTCTATTTATGTGTCTATCTAATTGTCTATCGATATATCTATATGTCTATCTATATGTTAATCCAACTATTAGTATATCTATATGTCTATCTTTATGTATATCTATTTGTCAATTTATTTGTCTATTTATCTCTCTAATTATTGATCTATTAGTCTATCTAACTATATATCAATCTAACTGTGTATCTATTTATGTGGCTATCTATTTGTATATCTATTTGTATGTCTATCTGTCTATCAATCTCTTCATTTATCTATTTATCATTAATATATATATATATATATATATATATTTATCATTTGATATATCTATCTTTTTATCTATCTCTTTATATATATTCATATCTTTCTCTATATCTATCTGTGTATCTATATGTCTATCTATCTATCCACATATATGTCTATCTATATATCTATATGTTTATATATTTATTTGTCTATCTATCTAGCTATCTATATTTATATCTATATATCTATTTATTATATATCTGTATATATATCTCTATATCAATTTGTTTATCTAACTATCTATATGTCTGTTTGTTTATTTATCAAGTCTATCAATCTAATTATCCATCTGTCTTTAGATCAATCTATATATCTATCTATTTTTCAATCTTTCTGTTTATCTATCTATCTATTTATCTATCTATCCATCTAATTATCTATCTAACTATTTGTCAATCTTTTTGTCTATATATCTATCTATCTCTCTATTTATCTGTTTTTCTATCTATATATCTATTTGTTGATCTATCAGTCGATTTATTAATCTATTTATATTTTTATCTATCAATCTATCTATCTTTATGACTTTCAATTTGTCTAACTATTTGTCTATCTATTTGTCTATTTATTTATATATAGTTCAGACTATCTATCTATTTATCTATTTATCTATGTATATATCTGTCTATCTATCTATCTATCTATCTCTATCTCTCTATCTGTCTATCAATCTACCTGTCTATCTATATGTCTAACTATCTATCTATATATCTATATATCTATTTATCTACATGTATGTCTATATATCTTTCAATATATCGATATATTTTTCTATCTATATGTCTATCTATCTATTTATATATCTATCTATTTATCTATCTGACTATCTATTTGTCTATATATATGTCTATATATATATATATCTATATGTATATCTATCTCTCTATTTATCTATATATCTATTTGTTTGTATATCTATCTATCTATCTATCTATATGTCTATCTATCTTATTTATCTGTCTATCTATCTATCTATCTATCTATCTATCTATTTATCTATATGTATGTCTATATATATTTCAATCTATCAATATATTTGTCTATCTATATGTCAATCTATTTGTCATTCTAATTATCTATCTATCTATTTATCTGACTATCTATCTATCTATATGGCTATCTAAATAACTATCTATATATTTATTTATCTATATATATATCTGTCTATATATATATATATATATCTATCTATATGTTTGCCTGTCTATCTATATGTCTATCTATCTGTCTACATATCTATCTATCTATTTGTATATCTATCTTTATATCTTTCTATCTATTTATTTGTCTATATGTTTATCTATTTGTCTATCTATATGCCTATCTATCTATCTATATGTTTATATATTTTTTTATCTATCTATCTATCTTTTTATCTATCTGATTTGTTTATCTATCTATCGATCTATCTATCTATTTGTCTATCTCTCTATCTATTTTTCAATATTTCTATCTGTCTATCTTTCTATATGTGTATCTTTCTGTCAATCTATTCATGTATATGTTTGTTTATCTATCTATCTATATGCCTATTTATTTGTCTATATATCTATATATCTTTTTGTCTATCTATCTTTCTATCTATCAATATGCTTATCTATCTATCTTTCTATTTGTCTATCTATCTATCTATCTATCTATTTGTCTATATGTCTATCTATCTGTCTGTCTATCTGTTTATCTGTCTATCTATCTATTTGTTTATCTGTCTATCTTTCGCTTTTTCTATCTGCCAATCTATTTGTCTATCTTTCTATCTATATGTTGATCTATCTATCTATCTTTTTGTCTGTCTATTTGTTTATATATCTATACTCATCTTTCTGTCAAATAATCAACTATCTATCACTACTAAAAAAATATGATAATACCAACTAAAATACCTACCAAAAAATTTGGTCGGTAATTACCGACCAAAAACTGACAAATTAGCGACCAAAAAATTCTATCGAAAAAAAAATTCTACTGACCAAATTTGTGACCAATGACCGACCAAAATTACCGACCAAATATTTTTGGTCGGAAATCAGTCTACAAAGTGGTTATCGAACATATTACCGACCATTAAACAACCTATTACTATAATTGGTCGGTACCATGTTTTTTCAAATTATTATTATCTTCGTACTTACCAACCATTTACGACCAAATATATAGGTTGGTATTTACTGACCAAATCACGACCTATTTAGAGATCTAAAGAGGCACATTAGAGAAAAATATTCTCGACCAAATTCCCAACCAACTATCGACAAAATATATTTGGTCGGGATTATGGTCTGTAAATTAGGGGAGAAATAGAAAAAAATATTCCCGAAAGATTAACGATGATTTAACGACCAAAAATATATAACCATTAAAAATGGTCAGTACAATGGTCATCCATTATATTTATAAGGTTATAATTATAGACCAAACTACCGACATAATATTTAGGTCGATAATTACTAACCTTTTCATGACCGAATACCCACCATAACTCTCGACTAAATGTTATTGGTCATAAATTGGTTATTAAATTAGGATAGAAATAGCTAATAGAAATTGTTAACTAATTACCGACCATTTAACGACCAAAAACATATTAACATTAAAATTGGTCAGTAAAGTGGACTTCCAGATCTTTATAGATTTTTTATCACTGATCATTTACCGATCATAATTTTGGTCACTTATTTTATTGTTTTAATTTTTTGATTTGAAAATTATTTGCTATGTCATTTAATCATAAATCATCGAAAATCCATCGTTTTTCCGAATTAGAGCTGACTGCAAGCACGAAAACACAAAAATTTTAATCTTTCTTCTGAATCCAGGTAAGTTTTTCTTTGTTCTTCTCCTTCAAATTTCTTATACACATCTTCGTCTCTCTAAAGTATATATAGATATCCAGAATGTTGTTTTTTAGTAAATTCGGGGTATTAGGTTTTTTTTTCTCCTCCTAATTTCTTAATTTTTGCTTCGATTTTTTTAACCTAACATTATTTTGACTCTACACAATTTTTTAAATTATAATTTTTCATTTTTTTAAAATTTGTTCATGTATCGTTTATATTTTTAGGTTTTTAGTGATTTTGATTTCAATTACATTATGTTTGCATCTGAATAATCTTAATGCTAATGGTTTATATTTATATAATCATATGACATTATGTATAAATTGCTATACTTTAATAAATATTATGCTTTATGTTAAATTAAACTTTTAATTAATGTTAATCTTAAATTTCTATAACAGTATATATAAACTTTTATACATTTATATAATCGAATGATATTATGTATAAATGTCTATACTTAAATATATATAAATCTATTATATTATAAATACACATTGATATGTTTATATAAACATATAATGTTTATAAATATCTATACATAATTTAAATTAAACTATCCATTTATATATTTTCTTATATAACAATTATGTAATATTAAATTATAATACAATTTTGTAAATATTTATATTACATATTTTTTATTTAAATATAGAATATTTATAATGTTTATATAAATGTGATATATATACTATAATGTATTTAAAAAAGTTACATTTAAATATAATAATATTTAAGTAACATTTACGAAAATATTTTATTCACAAATATTATATAGATACACATGTTTAATTATATATCATATGTCATTTTATATAAAAGTATTTATAACTATATTTATAATAAAGTTAACTACTTTTATATCTATATTTATAACTTTATATAACTAAATTTTAACTATATAATAAAATATAACTATATGTATAATTCTATATAACTATATTTCAAAAAATATATATACTATATGTATACTAATATATAACTATATATAATTATATTTTACTAAATTTATACCTTTATAAAGGTTAAATATAATTATATCTTGAAATACATACATATATATATATATATATATTTATGGGTATAACTATATTAAAATATTTATATAAATATGTAACACTTTATATAATTAAATGTAACTATATTTGTAACTATATATATATACATATATATATATATATATATATATATATATATATATATATATATATATATATATATGTATTCATATAATTAAATTAAAATATTTGTTATAACGTTGTATATATTTATGTATAACTACTTATCACTACTTATATAAATATATTTATATATAACTATTTATTTAATTATATATAACTATTTATAACAATCTATATTATTTGTAAAATAATTTATAACTATAAATAATTGTATCATACTATCTGTATAATTTAATAGTTTTATGCATAATAATATTTAAATATTAAATTTAAAGCTTATATTTAATATATATTTGTATATACTAGTATATAAAAAAGTATTTTACTATATCTATATCTATACATAACTATATGTATAAATATATAAAATTAAATGAACAAATATATAAACCTACATGTATAAATATATGTTAACTAGATGTGTAACTATATGAATAATCAAATGTAACAATATTTATAATTAAATGTATAACAACATACAAGATTTTGTTAAACTATATGTGTATAACTATATAAAAATATTTGTATAACTAAATAAATGTATATATAAATATATATAACTATATTTGTAACTGTATATACATTTATGTAATAATATAATTAAAGCAAAATATTTTTTTATAATGTTGTTTATATTTATGTATAACCACTGATACCTACTTATACTAATATATCAATATATAACTATAAGTTTTATTATATATAACTATTTATAACTATATATATTATATGTAAAATAAAATATAACTATCAAAAATTGTATCTTACTATGTGTATAACTTTAAAAGTTTTATGCATAATTATATTTCAATATTAAATTTACATTTTATATTTAATATATATTTGTATATAGTAGTATATAAAAATTTATTTAACTATATCTATACCTATACATAACTATATGTATAAATATATAAAATTAATATAACAAATATATAAACCTACATGTATAAATATACATTTAACTATATGTGTAACTATATGTATAATCAAATGTAACAATATTTATAATTACATGTATAACAACATACAACATTATTTTAAACTATATGTGTATTACTATATATAAATATTTGTATATCTAAATAAATGTCTAGATAATTATATATAACTATAATTAGAGACAATTGTTTTGTTAAATAAAATGATTTTTTTAACTAGTATGAAAGATGATCATGAATGGATGTACAAGGGTTGAATAATGATTGGAATGTTCTCTAAAGAATGGGGGGATAAAGTTGATGAATATGTTGAGTTTACTCTGAGGCATCCTGAGTGTGTGAATGGTGGTACTGAAATAAGGTATCCTTGTACTTTAGTAAAATATCAGAATAAAAAGTTTTAGAATGTTGAGAATGTGAAGATGCATTTGTATAGAGATGGTTTTGTTGCAGATTACTATGTTTGGATGTACCATGATGAGAATCAAGTCCACTCGAGGTGTTCGAGTTCAGTACGGGTGTTAGTTAGTGAAACTGATCAGATGCTCTCGGATAATATTAATCACACTACATACCATAAAATGGTTTTTGATGCTATGGGTCCTAAATTCACCCCGAATGAGGACCCCAATGCAGAGGCAAGGAATTTCTATGACTTGATTCGAGCAGGAGACAAACCTGTATATGAGGTAAATTCTAAGCATACTCAACTTTCTACAGTCATGAGGAAGTTAAAAAAAATTGCAAACACATGTGTTTGCAGGCATGACTTGATATATATAAATTCATTCAAGAATTATTGCCAAAAGATAATCTGATGCCAATGGATATCTACAGCATGAAGAAGTTAGTTGGAGACTTGGGATTACTCGTATAGGTCATTCATTGCTGTGTGAACAATTGTATGATATACTGGGGTGATGACAGTGACCTTAACAGTTGTAAAATATGTGGGCATGCTCAGTACAAGCAAAAGATTATGGGTTCTAGAAATAGAATATATATACATAAGTTGAAGGTAGTGTATAACAAGATGCACTATTTTCCATTAACACCAAGGTTGTAGAGATTGTATGCATCAACCGCTACAACTAATGAAATGAGGTGGCATGCAGAACATCATATGGAGGATGGTAAGATGTGTCACCCTTCTGATGCTCCTGCTTAGAAATATTTTGATGAGTATTTTCCTGATTTTTCTTATGAAGTATGAAATATTAGGTTGGGTTTATTTGCTGATTTTTTTTAGCCATTTGGTCAATCTGGACAGTAATATTCTTTGTGTCCTATGGTGGTGACCCCTTATAATTTTCCTCCAGACTTATGTATGAAGGAGGAATTTATGCTTTTGACTGTGTTAGTGCCGGAGCCTATGAATCCAAAAAAAGATAGATCTTTTCTTGCAGCACTTGATTGAGGAGTTGAAAAGTCTTTGGGTTGTTGGGGTTCAAACTTATGATATTTTCAAATGAGAAAATTTCAGATGCACTCTGTCCTCATGTGGACCATAAATGAATTTCGAGCATATTCTATGATGTTTGGGTGGAGTACAACTAGTATGTTGGCATGTCTACATTTTATGGAAGATTCTAATGCTTTTAAATTAATTAAGAGCGAAAAATAGTCATGGTTCGACAACCATCGGAAGTTTTTGCACATTAATCATCTGCATCGACGTAACACCAAAGACTTCATTAAGAATAGAAAGGTTACTAAACAATTCCCGGGGGCTAGATTTGGGGTTGATATTTTGCAGGAATTGAATAACCGAGGGTTGAGGAAGGTGATAGAAGTTGATGCTGTGGTTGTGAATGCAACTATATCTAAGACGTGTGGGTGGAATAAAAGAAGTATTTTCTGGGATTTTCCTATTGGTATAAACACTTGCTCAGACACAATCTTTATGTTATACATATCGAGAAGAAAGTGTTTGACAATATTTTAAATATAGTGTTTAACATTCCAGAGAAAACTAAGGACACTTACAAGCCAAGAGATGAGTTGAATAAATATTGTCATCGTCCTCAATTTGCAAAAAATCTTGTCACAATTAATACCCTGATGTGCCATTTTTTTTTGAATAAATCACAGAAGAAATTTGTGTTGGAGTGAGTAAAATAACTTAGATTTTCATATGAGTATGCTTCTAATCTGGGGAGATGTGTGGATGCGAACAAACTTAAAATTTTTGGCATGAAGAGTCATGATTGTCACGTATTTATGCCAAGGTTGTTTCCAATTGCTCTTTGAGAATTCCTACCTAATTGAATATGGGAGCCGATAAGTGAGATTTTTTAATTCTTCAAGCAACTAATTTCTTCTTCATTGACTGATGAGAAGTTGAAGAATCTGGATGAACAAATTCTAGTTATCTTATACAATCTTGAGAAAATAATTCCCACTAGTTTTCTTGACTCAATGAAACATCTTCCAGTGCACTTGCCTTACGAAGCTAGGATTGATGGTCTTATCTATTATCATTGGATACATCCTCTAGAAATATAATATTAATTCACTAAACCAATTCTTTTCCTATATATATATATTTATATATGCACAAAAATGACTTGTAAATTTCAATAATCTTTTTGTAGATACTTAAAAAAAATAAAGTATGCAATAATGAATAAGGCTCAGGTTCAGTGTTCTATATCAATAGGTTTTATTATGGATGAGGCTACACAATTCGCATTATTCTATTTCAAAGAAGGAGATCCAACTCTTCCACTTAAGTAAAAGTGGAATGTGGTTTATCTTTATGACAATGTGGATAATGATATGTTTGAAATTTTTAAGCCTCTGGGTAACGCAATTGATGCTGAATGGAAAAAGGTATTTATCAGACTATGAATATACTACAGCTCATCTATATGTCCTAATGAATTATCTAGAGGTTTAACCATTTATTGAATAAGTATTTTTTAATCGTCAAATGATATCTATTAGGCATTATAATTTACTATTTTCTATCAATGTATCAATAATTTTTAATTTCTTTTTTTTAGTGATTTTGTTACAGAAAAATGTAAATAGTTTCAAAACATGAATGAAGAAGCAATAAATGTCATGACGGAGAAAAAAAATTTCATTTTTGAAAAAATCGTATGTTTACTTATAATGAAAATCACAAAATAATTGTATTGTTCTAATAAAAAATTATAATCCGAACAATCTACTTAATTTTGATTACAGATTCATAAGTGTGCAAATAAAATTTCCGATCATTATTTTCGAAGTATACCATGAGGTCCCCTAAGAAAGGTTAAAACTTACAATTGTTACCGTGTTAATGGTTTAAAATTTTACAATAAACCATATGGTAGCTACTGTGCAATAGACAATACAATAAAGACACCGTGTGTGAGATCAAAGATAAATGGCTGAAGAAAAAAGATAAAGATTCGAGCGTCCCAGATCATGTTTTCGAGGAGTGGCATAGCAGATGAGAAGATTCGGATTATAGAAAGAGGTGTGATAAACAAAACGGAAATCCTCGCTCTGAGCACACTGGGAGGGTAGTGGCATGTCTACACACATTTGTGGATCTCACTCTATGCGTGAGCACGAATGAGCATTAGTATTATTTCTAATTTATACTTTTTATCTTTATTACATTGTGAATTGTGTTCAATTATGCCAAAATTTCATTTCTCATAAGGAAATATTTTTCAATATAATTAACGTATGTAATGTGTGTTATTATAAACACACAAGGAGGGTAAGAAGCCCAGTGCTCCTCGCTTATTTAGACGCGCGCACACATACACACACACACACACACACACAAAGGCTCATGATGATCAGACTTTCATTAATCAGAGATCTCATGCAACAAATGTAATTTTAAATAAAAAATAATATATTTTTTTAGTTTGAATAAAAATTAAAATACTTTTCATACATTTTTATTAGGTGAGATAAGAGGAATTGTTAGCTACTAATTTCAAGCATATTCCCAGTTTAATTCAAGTTCATGTGAAGGTGCAATAGGTAGTTCTCATTCACCAGCTCCACTAGTTGATGCGAATCAGATTTGGTATGCTACTTTTGATGGAAAAAAGAAGATGCCCGTCTATTGCATCGGTTCCTTGAGATCATCATTCTACTCGTAGAGATGACCAGACTATGAAGCTGAATTTGCAGGACCAGTTTCGAATTTGGTCTTGAAGATGGAGGAAATTATGGACGAGATGCAAAATTTGATATAGTTTCAGTTGGTAGATACCGAGTGATGCATGATTGACTATGAGGATGATAGAGGATGAGTTGTGTATGCATTTTGACTGGCTTACAAAAAAGTTTCAGGAGGGATGACTATAGTTCAACCCTGATTATCTTCCTCAAATTGATCGGCATAATGATCCAGCTACAGCTTCTACTCCATCACCTACTATAGCACTTGCAGCAACCACATCAGGACTAGCAATAGTAGACAGCTCTACCCTAGTACCCGACATCTCACCATATGGACCAGAAACATTACAGCATAACGATTATGAAACTAGGTTCGATGATTTTTTGGCCTTTATCAACTGTTTTATGACTATTTAGTGACCAAATTATTTTGGTCAGAAAATGGTCGGAATATAGTCGATAATTATTTGTCAGTGATTGGTCTGTAAATGGTTGTTAATCACCGACAATTTGGACACCATGTACCAACATTATTTATTTGGTGGGTAAATTGTAGGAATTTAGTCGGTAAATTATTGTCGGCAGAGGATCGGTAAATGGTCAGTAATTTACCGACTAGTAGTTTTTTTGTTGGTAAAAAATTTAGCGACGAGTAAAATTGTGACTAATTTTTTTGTCGGTAAATAGTCGCTAATATGTTTACAGACCAAAAAACACCAAATTATAGACCAAATAGTTGGTCGGTAATACAATGATTTTTAGTAGTGTATCTATCAGTATAGGTTTCTTTCTATCTTACTATATGTCTATCTATCTTACTATCTAATAATATTTCTATATATATGTCAATCTATCTATCTATTTATATATCTATTTATTTCTCTATCTAACTTTCTATCTATCTATCTATCTATCTTTCTGTTTATCAATCTGTCAATAAATTTATCTATTAATCTATCTATCTGTTTATCAATCTATTTATCAATTTGTCTATCATTTCGTCTATCAATCTTTCTATATATTTGTCTATCATTATGTCTATCAATTTATATACCAATATATCTATCTATCTATTGATATATGTGCCTATCATCCTATCTGTCTATCTGTTTGTCTATCTATCTATGTATTTGTCTATTTATCTATCTATCTATTTGTCTAATTATTTGTTTATCTATCTATTTCTCTGTCTTTCTATATGCCTTTAAATTTGTCTATCTATCTATCTGTCTATCTGTATATCTATCTATCTTTCTTTCTTTCTTTCTACCCATTTATCTACCTGTCTATCTATCTATCTATATATTTGTATGTTTATCTATGTGTCTATTTGTTTATCTATCATTCTATCTATATGTCTATATATCTATCTTTCTATGTATATGTCTATCTATCTAGATATTTTTTTATCGATCTATCTATCTATCTAACTATATGTCTGTCTATATCTGTGTGTCTATCTATCTGTCTATCTACGTATTTATTTATCTATCTATCTATTTTTCTGTCTATCTGTCTATCTGAATGTATGTCTATCCATATGTCTATCTATATATATTATTGCCTATTTGTCTATCTATCTATCATTCAATCTATTTGTGTATTAATCTGTCAGTTTGTCTTATCTATATGTATATCTATCTATTTTTCTATTTATTTGTGTATATATCTATCTAAATATTTATCCAACAATCTATCTATCTATTTAACTGTATGTCTATCTATCTATCAATGTTTCTTTTTGTCTATATATATGACTATCTATATGGATTTCTATCTTTCTATTTATATGTCACCGATCTATATATCTATATATCTGTCTATCTATCTATATGCTTATCTATTTCTATATTTATCTATCTATCTACTTGTCTATTTATTTATTTATTTATCTATCTATCTATCTATGTGTCTGTCTATTTATATTTATTTATCTATCAATATGTTTATCTATCTCACTACAAGAAAATGTCTATTTTGCTATGAAAATTAGCTAGGAAAATTTTTCCTAGATAATTTGTGAGGGGTTAGCTAGTTAATAGCATGAGATGTCATATTTTACATTGAAATACAAATTTGTGATGGATTTTTGATGGACTAGAGATCAAAATTTTTGATTGAAAAATGTCTTTGCCTAATATTATCGTAGTTTTTTGTGCAAATAATGATGTCATTTTTAGCAATGAATTTAGTGATTGATTTTCTCTAGCTAATTAGATTGAGACAAAATCTATCGATAAATAATTATCTAAAAAATTTTTTTATGATTATTTATTAATTGTAAGCTATTTGTTCTTAAATGAAAATTTTCACAAAATGTGCATTTAGCTATGGAATTTTCTCTATGTATTTGAGCTCTTGATTATTTCCAATGCTAATCGATACTAATTTATTTTTTTATTTTTTATATATTATTTATTTTAATATTTGATGTAATTTTGTAAATTAAAAGTTTTTCAAGGTCTATGGATCATGGATCCTTTAAAGACATTCTCCTCATATTATTATTAAAATATAATATTATAAATAAATAATTTCAATAATGTATAAAATCAAATAAAAATTAATATTAATAAAGACTAAAATAACAATTTTAATGATTATAAAAATTTTAAAAAAATATATACAAAAAATTTTAAAAAAATTTTAATAATGAAATTAAAATATTTGTTTTATAAATTATTAAATAAATAATTCTATGATTATAATCATTTTTTAAGATATTTTAATAAATAATGAACATTCATAAAAATTTCTTCTAATAAAATGCTAAAATAATTAATTGTATAATTAAATAAAAAATGTTTACAAAAATATCTGAATTAATGAAAAAATAAGTAATTATTTATATTATTTAAAGTACAAAGATATATTTTTATGATTATATGAAACATTAAAAAAATAATTACTATAAGATTTGAAATTTTTGAAATATAAAATAAAATTTCAAATTATTTATAAACTATAAAAGGAAATAAATTAATATTTAAAGATAAATACATAGATATTTTAATTAGATAAAAAAAAATCTATGATAAAAAAAATATCTCCATGTTGTTATTAAAAGAATACTTTAAGGATTTTTTTAGGGTTTAAAAAAAGTTATTTAAAATATTACTAATTATATTTTTTGTTCTAAAAAAAAATAAATTTGCTCCTAAGTTTAATTGAATTCAAGTTTTATTTTTTTCCCTAAAGAAATTTTAATTGATAATAATTAAACAATTGAGTAAGATTTTTTTTATTAGCTTTTAATATTCCATTTTTATTAAAATAATAAATATAACTTTTTTTAATGGTCTTATCATTTTAAGTAATTTTTTGAATTTTATAAATTATAAATTATATCAAATAATATGAAATTTTGTCTTTAATATTATTTAATATTTTGTTCATAAAAAATAATATAAATTCTTAAAAATTTAACAACATTATATATATATATATATATATATATATATATATATATATATATATATAATACTTTTTTATAATATCATATTATTATTTTTTTTATTTATGAAATAATATAATAAATTTATCCACAAACTATAAATAATATGAAATGTTAAAATTTTTGTATAGTTATGCATTTATATAATTTATTTATGGTTATATTAAATAATAATTTATTGAAATAATATGAAAATTTAATTACCAATTATTAGTTTTCATGGATATTAGTAATATTTTTTTTCTTCATTTTTATAGGCATTAATAAATTTTTTTATTTCTGAAATTAATTTCTTTAATTAATAAATTTCATTAACTATTACCCTTAAATGTTGTTATTTATGAAATAATATCATTTATGGATAAATAAAATTGTTTTAAATTTTTTTAATTTTAATTAATAAATTTTTATAATTTTATTTTACTTTTTAATTTTTGTCACTTTTTTTTCTATATATTTACATCCATTTTTATTATTTTAGTTTTTTTAAAATATAAAACTACAAGAAAATATTGATTTAGCTAGGAAATTTTAGTTATGGATCAATCCCTAGCTAAATTGTAGAGAATTACCTAGGGAATAGCTAGGATTTTATGATTTTTCTTTGAAAAAAAAATAGCAACGAATTAGCGACAGAAATTTTTTTGTAAATTCTGCTCAAGAAAAGCGGGGAATTTAGCTACGGATTTAGCAACAGATTAGCGACGAATAATTTTTGTAAATTTTGCTCAAGAAAAGCGGGGATCTTAACGACGGATTAGCGATGAAAAATTTTTATAAATTTCGCTGAAGAAAAGTGGGAAACTTAGCGATAGATTTAGCGACGAAATATCCCTAGCTAATAAAAAGCCTAAACTTAGCGATGCATTTAGCGACAAATTTTCCCTAACTAATAAGATATGGATTTAGCTACGGATTAAGCAATAAAATTTACCTAGCTAATAAAATCTATAAATTAGAGATGAATTTAGCGATGAAATTTCTCTAGCAAATAAAATCCTTAATTTAATAATGGATTTAGCGACGGAATTACCCAAGTAAATAAAATCCTTAATTTATCGATGGATTTAGCGACAGAATTTACCTATCTAATAAAATACATAATTTAGCTATGAAATTAGCGATGGATTTTCCATATATAATAAAATCCGTAATTTAGCTACGGATTTAGCGACAAATTTTTTCTAGCTAATAAAATCTATAATTTAGCTACGGTTTTAGCGACGGATTTTCCCTGGCTAATAAAATTCGTGATTTAGCTATGGATTTAGCAATCGATTTTTTTTAACTAATAAAATCTATAAATTCGTGATGGATTTAGGGATAAATTTTCTCTAGCTAATCTGATCCTTTATTTAGTGATTGATTTAGCGATGGAATTTCCCTAGCTAATTAAATGTATAATTTAGCGACAGATTAAGTGATTGATTTTCTCTAGCTAATAAAATCCATATTTTCTCTAGCTAATAAAATCCGTATTTTAGCTACGGATTTAGCTACAAAATTTTTCTAGCCAATATTTAGTTATTTAATTTTTTTTATTTATTATTAGTTTTAATATTTTATTTAATTTTGTTTATTAAATGTATGTTAAGGTCTATAGATGAGCCATCCTAGAAAGATATATTCTCCTCGTAAAATCATAAAAAAATTATAATATAAATAATTAATTTAAAAAATATAAAAGAAAAATTATATTAGTAAGGTCTAAAATAGCTATTTTTATGATGTATTAATTTTTTAAATAATTATACAAAAAAATTTTCTAAAATTTTAAATTAAAGTAATATTAAATAATAAATTCAATAAGTATAATAATTTGTTTCAATATTTTAAAAATTAAATTAACATATATTAAAATTTCTATAAATATAAATGTAAATTAATTCATTGTATGATAAAATAGAAAATATTTTCAAAAATATCTGAATTGAAGAATAAACTAGTAAATATTTATATTATTATAAGTAAAAAAAAATTCTGATTATTGAAAACTTTTAAAAAAATAAATAATACAAAATTTTAAAATCTTGAAATATAATAAAAATATAATTTTTTTAATAAAATTAAAAGAAAATAAATTAATTTTTATAAATAAATACATAGATGTTTGCTCCTACTAAAATTTGTACGAATTGAACAATTGAGTAATATTTTTTCAATTAGCTTTTTAACATTAAGTTTTTATTAAAATAATAAATATAACTTTTTTTAATTATCTTCTCACTTTAAGTACATTTTTGAATTTTAAAAATTATTAATGATATCAAATAATTTGAAATTTTATGCCTTTAAAATTATTTCTTATTATTTTCGTAAAAATTAATATGAATTCTTAAAAATTTATATCCATAAAATATAAATTTTTATATATTTTTAACATTTAAAGTATTTTGTAATTCTTAGGCGAGTGGCTAGAAGACAAATCATCTTTTTATTTATGTCTTATTATAAGAAGTTTGTTAATTTTATAACTATTTGATATTTTTTTTTATAATGCTAAACATATTTCTTTAATTGTTTATATATTTATTATTTAATTAATATTATAATAAAAAATTGTAAGGTGTTTGTTTTTCATGTGTACATTGCTACACGCACATTAATTTTGTTGAAAAAATTATGATAGTAAATAAAATTAATGAGTCTTTTTCATTATATATATATATATTTCTTATTGAATGTTTTAATAATTAAAAATATTAATAATTTGCTAATATATACATTCACTTGTCGAGACGCGATAATCTCTAACAATTGAAGTAAACCTCTGCATTCAACCATCTATCTCTCGACACCGACGCATCAACATATAATCGAGGTTTATGTTTTAATATGTTATTTGATTTGAGGTACCATTTTATACATTTATTCTTCATCAACATATAATCAAAAATTAAGTTTATGCGTATTGATTCTGTTATTTATTGTTTCTGAAAATTTTCTCCTTTATACACCATGGTTTGTTTGGATTGCATAAATATACTTAATCATATACATATTTCATGCATTTGTGATATAATACATTGTCATTGTGTGAATTTTGTTGGTGCACAGTAGGCATGCCTAATTAATAACAGCTTCAATATACATAACTATATACTATATACAAAAATAGTATACATAAATATAAGTGTATTTTATATAAGTGTGTTTAAACATAACTATATCTATATAACTATAAAAATAGTATACATAAACTATTTAAACATAACTATATCTATATAATTATAGAAATAGTATACATAAACTTTTACTATACTTTATAAGTAATTTATAAAAATTGTAAAAACATATAATTAAAAAAGCAAAAACATCTAATATTGGAATTTAAAGTATTTTAAATCCTATGAAATTTAACTAATCAAACTATGGACATCACAGCCCCTGAATGAGAGTGCCCTAGGATCATGATAATAAACCCTCATGCAATGTCATCTTTAAATTATTCTGGGTCATTATAAACTCATTATGTACTCATATCAAACAATTTCTTTTAAATATTGTCTGAGCCACTTGTATTTATTGTATGATCAATAATTGAGATGTTAATTTATCCATCCATTTATATTGGACCATAAAATAAAGATTTATTATGATTTCTACGGCTAGAATGATGTATATTCATTTCATGCTAGCTTAATAGCCACCAGAGGGATGACATTTCAAAAGTCATATGAGGGTTGATTATATTCATACTAGCAAAATAATTTGATTATGTTTCTAATTTGAACTAAAGAAAAAAGATTATAAATTTAATTTAAAAAATAGATTTAGTCACTTACATGATTTGTATGCCATATGATCCTTTTTTATATATTATATTTTAAATTTTTAATATTTCTAAATAGTTTGTAGGAATGCAAGTCGACATGTTAAGAACCCACCTAAACCCAAGCTAAATCCAACACATCAACCTATATTATATTCAAATCCCTTGTAAGAGACTAAGTATAGAACTATTCATCATGTATAATGAAAATGATAAATTAAGGTTTTATTATAGTTTTAGATTGCACAACAAAGAAGCTTGAACAAAGAGACCTTGCTTATGATGTCGCATAATGGTATTTTGTAAGTTTTCGAGTTGATCACATAGCAATTAAAAAAATATCAAAAATAAATTAGTGATCAAGAATAAATATTAGTCTTGCAAAGGAGACAAAAAAATCCAAATTATTGAGAGAAAAAAGAACATGAAAATAGAGTAGGCTTATAGCTCTTAAGTAGCAATTGCATGCATAACAAGAAATCCAAATCATTCTAATCTTCAAATAGAAATAAAAAGATTAGGCTTGCATCTATTAAATTACAAAACAAAATAACAAAAATAATTTAATATTATCCATTGATACCACTAAAAGGTATGAATATTGCTCTGAGAAGTATTTTCTTAAATTAGTTCAATTTTAGAATTTTATTAAATAGATTTTCTTGACAATGAAAGTACTATTCATTTTATTTTGTTGCTTCCAAAAATAGCACTAACATTTATCTAACTTTGCAAAAAAACAGAATTCCTCCACAACACTAATAATAATAACAACAATACTTAATATTTCCATCCTTAATCTATTTATATGTATAATATATATAATGGATAATTATGTTATGGAATCCAAAATAAAAAATATATATGATTTGGGTTATAATTTTGTACCTAAATTCGAATACTCATCATTATCCCAATATAATTAAAAAAACATTTTGCATAAACTATTTTCTACTTACTCAATATGCAAAAATGGGTTCATGCATATGTTTATGCATACATAGTATGTATAAACTCCATATGCATATGTTTTTGTTTATGAAAAAAATGAGTTTCTGCATAAACTCATATGCATACTTGAGTATATGCATACTATATACTGTATGATTAAAAGAACGTAATTATCAGTATAGGAATTTGGAAGACCCAAATCATAAATATTTTGGATTTGGGTCCCTAAATATTATATTAAAATTAAAAATTGTAATAAAACATTATTATTTTCATTTAGGGTCTCCTTAACATTTTTTCTATAACTTTATAACTTTTATCCACTTTTGATGCACTAAAGTGTATCAGAATTGTTTATCTCACAAAAATTTTTAATAAATTTAAATCTAAAATAATAGTTTTAGAATTCAAAAATCAATTTTTGATTCTAGTAGGGTTTACCAAAATATACTTTTTAAAAGAACAATGATAGGTTCAAACCCAGGGCTTACACCCATTTAATGATGCTACCAACCATCTAACTAGTAACTTTTTAGAAATCTTGGATTCAAAAAAACTTTATGATGATAACGCAAGTAGGATTTGATAATTTTAAGTGTTAGAATTATGATTATATGTGTAACTATATGAATACCTACATGTAACTATATTTATAATTACATGTATAATAACATACAACATTATATTTAACTATATGTGTATTACGATGTATAAATATTTGTATAACTATATATAAATATTTTTATAACTATATAACACTCTACAACATTAAATATAACTATATTTATAACTATGTATACATATATATAAATCTATATATTTATTTATAACTTTATATATTTATGAAAACTATTTGTATTAATATATTTATATCATACTATATGTTTAAATATATCAAAATATTAATAGCTATATATACTATATGTATAATAACATATATCTATAAATAATAGTATCTTATTATATATATAACTATAAAAGCTTTATACTTAACTATATTTAAATATATGATTTACATCTTATATTTAATATACATTTGTATATATTAGTATATAAAAATGTATTTTACTATATCTATACCTATACATATCTATATGTATAAATATATAAAATTATATTAATCAATATATATACCTACATGTATAAATATAAATATAACTATATGTGTAACTATATGTATAACCACATGTAACTATATTTATAATTACATGTATTAAAACATACAATATTATGTTTAATTATATGTTTACAGTGGAACCTCTCTAAATTAATATGATCCGTAGCACAAAAAATTATTAATTAACGGAGGTTATTAATTTATAGAACATTCACCTAAAAAAATCAGAAAATATATTAAAGATATTGCATGATTAATCCATGCAAGCCTTAATAAATTCAAAGTCAATTTCAAAAGTTAAAAGTTGTGCTTAAATTAATCAACTTAAATTTTGAAATACCAAAGGTCAGGACTATGTTTCCAAGAAAGTTTTTCAGGTGTAGAATATCAAAAGTTCCTCACTTGAATTATAAAGGCTAATGCATTCAACAGTTGAGTTATAGTTTGTCATTTTTTTATTTCATTTTTCTTCCAAAATGAAGCCTTCATCTTCTCTGGGTAATGATCAAAAACTTAAAATTTGTCATCATAAAGTAGCGAATCCATCCATCAAACAATCAGCTCTTGCAAATTGGGCAATGCAAGAATTCAAGCTTTCAAAAGTCACAACATAAGGAACCATCAACAACATCCTTGCTAAGCGTCAACAATATGAAAGCATGGACTCAACTGAACTTACATCTAAGCGTGAAAGAGCTGTGAAGCATCCTGAACTTGATAATGTTTTAGCAAATTGGGTTTTACAATGCCAAGAACGTCAATTGGTATTATCAGGTGATTTAATCAAGGAAAAGGCTCATCAATTTGCTAGACAACTTGAACTTGGAGAGAGAATACTAGAATTTTCAAATGGATGGCTTGCAAAGTTCAATATTCGCTATGGATTCAAAGCTCAAAAATCATATGGAGAAAGTGGCTTTGTTGATTTAGATGCAATTGACAGAAATATGCTAACAATAAAAAAAACTTCAAATCTATTCACTTCAAGACATATGCAACATAGATGAAATAAGACTCTTTTATCGCATGGCCCCAGATCGAATAATTGCACGATGTCAAATTGAAGGTTATAAGAAGGATAAAACATGTCTAACTTTTCTCTTTGCTGCAAATGCAGATGGGTCTCACAAAATGGAACCCCTCATCATTGGTCATGTACAAAGGTGATGTGCTTTTAATAGAAAAAGTGGAGAGCAATTGGTTTTCTATTATCGTAGCAATGCAAAATCTTGGATGACTAGACTCATTTTCAGGGAATAGCTATAAAACATGGATCAACAAATGCAAGATGCTAATAGAAAAGTCCTACTTTTGTTAGATAATGCTCCTTAACATGTGGTGAAAAATTTGCCTCTTACAAATTTTCGAGTTTTTCTTTTTCCAGCTAATACAACTTCTAAAATTCAACTAATGGATGCTGGAATAATAGCAGCATTCAAGATGTGATATAGGCATTTTCAACTCAAGATGCAATTGATACAGATGAACAGCTCCAAGATGAAATTGATAACCATGAAATGGGCTAAGGATGCATGGAATGACATTTCTAGCAAGACAATAGCCAATTGCTTTAAGGACACAGGTCTCTTTGAAAGAGAAACTCAAAAAATAAAGTGGGTTCGGAAGAACAAGATATAGAAAATGAATTTAAAGATGCTATCAATCAACTGCTAATTAGTCATCCAATGTCTGTTTACGAGCTTTTAAATCCCGAGGAAGAGCAACAAGTTGCCCATGAGAAAAATTCAGATGAAGATTTAATAAAACTTTCATCGTCTCAAGATCAAGAAGAAGAGGAAGATGGTGAAGTTATGGATGAAAATCCTCCCATGTCAATAAAAGAAAAATTAAATATTCTTCATTCTTGTATTTCATTTCTTGATCTTTCAAATCCAAATCATGTTACAGCTCATAAAGTACTTAGAAACATACAATATGAGATACGGACTATTAAAAAAAACAAACTACTTTAAATAGGTATTTTTGTAAGGAATATTGATTTTACAAAGCAATATAATTTATCTATGATGTATAGCATTTTTAGATTTATAAGGAATATTGATCCTATAAATTAATATTTTTACATAGGGTGTTTTCTATTTTGCATTAAATAATAGATAGTAGAATTATTAAATTATACACATTCCACGGAGTCGGTGGATTGATTTTTCATTAAATAATGGAGGTTATTAATTTATAGAGTATCAATTTAGGAAGGTTCTACTATATAATTATATATAAATATTTGTAAAACTAAATAAAATTTTATATAATTAAATATAACTATATTTTTAACTATTTATACATATATGTATACATATATGTAAATCTATATATTTGTTTATAACATTGTATATATTTATGTATAACTAAATATAATTATGCGTATGAATATATATATATAATTAAATGTTTAACGATATATAAATTTTTATAACTATATATATTATATGTTTAATAACATATAACTATAAATAATTCTATCTTACTATATGTATAACTATAAAAACTATATACATAACTATATTTAAATATATAATTAACATGTATTTAATATACATTTTTATATATTAGTATGAAAAATGTATTTTAGTATATCCATACCTATACATAACTATATGTATAAATATATGAAAATATATGAAAAAATATATATCCATACATGTATAAATATAAGTTTAACTATACGTGTAACTATATGTATGACCACATGTAACTATATTTATAATTATATGTATAAAAACATACAACATAATGTTTAACTAAATGTTTATAACTATATAAATATTTGTATACCTATAAAAAACTTTATATAAATAAATATAACTTTATTTTTAATTATGTATACATATATGTAAATCTATATAATTGTTTATAACTTTTTATACATTTATTTATATTTACTTATAACTATTTGTATGCATATATCTATATATAATTATATGTTTAACTATATGTAATTATTTATAACTACATTTAAAATATGTATCCTAACATATACTTATATATGGGATAATACAATTTTATTGCACTAACTTGAAATAAAATGGCTAAAGATATAATATCAACAATATGTAAGCACATAACAATCTAGTGTCAGTTGATTATGCTCATATATGGTATAATACAAATAAGGGTTGTACTCTTACCTAAACCCAGCCATTGTGCCTCAGGCTCAAATATGAACTTATGTATAATAAAAGATATAATATTTGATAGGTTTGTGCAAAAGAAATTTTATTTTCTTTTATATAATTCATCATTCTAACACTGCACTCTCTATGTGTCTCTCCCTCCCTCTATAATTATTTCTGTCCTTCTCCTTCCTCTTGTTCTTTATGTGTCACACTCTATCTCTTGTAATTTTTTTTTTTGCTCTTCTTTCTTGCTTGTTCTTTCTCTCTCTCTCTCCACCCCTTTCTTTCTCTCTCCATATCTATCTCTCTCTCTCCACCCCTTTCTTTCTCTCCATATCTATCTCCCTCTCTCCCTTTCACTATTTCTCTCCCGCTCTCTCTTCCTCCATCTCTCACTCCCTCTCTCTCCCCTGTCTCCCCATTTATGTGCCTCTCTTTCTCCCTACCTTATCTCTCTCTCTCTCTCTCTCTCCCTCTCCTCTCCTCCTTCAAACTTTAAATGTGTTTCTTTTTTGTTTTCCTTTCTTTTGCATTATCATATTTTTCACCCTTTATCTTGTATTACTGTGATATCTATTAATCTTTATCGTGCTAAAAATTTTTTTATCTATGAATGTAGATTCTACAAACACATTGCCTCAATATTCATGATTTTTAATTTTTAAATATTCATTTGTAATTAATTTTATTTAATTATTTGTATATTTTGAACTAATAGAGTGTTTTATTTAAAATAATGATTGGGCATTATTTTTTGTAAATAAAATAGGGAAAAATGAGTTTAGATCATCAATTGATGTACAAAAGGGGTTATTAATGGATTTTGAATAAAGATTTTTTGATTAGACTTGAAACTTTCATCAATTTTGCATGTAGTCAATCGAAATTGATGGATGGAGTAAAATTTAAGTGTCCATGTAATCATCGCAAGTATCAAAATATCCCTTTTCGTGATGCAAACACTATAAAATATCATTTGGCTAAATATGGCTTTGTGCCAAATTATTTTGTTTGGATTTTTCATGGAGAAAGTACAATGGCTCTGAATATTGACCAAAATGAGGATACTGAATCATTTGCTTGTGGTGAAGAATCATCAAACACATACCATAGAATGATCATGGAAGCTAATATTGTTGACTTCAGAATGGATTACATAGATGAACCACCTAATCATGAAGCTTAGAAATTTTATGAAATGCTTAAAGCTACTGATAAAGAGTTATGGCCTGGTTGTAAAACACATTTGCAATTGTCACTTATGGCTCGACTAATAAGCATTAAGTAAGAAAATCATATGTCTGAGAAATTATTCGATCAGGTGACAGAATTGATGAAGGAGATTGTTTCGGATAATAATTTTATCACAAACAACTTTTACAATACTAAGAAGTTAGTATGAGGAATGGGTCTACCAGTAAAAAAAATTGATTGTTGTTTAAATGGATGCATGCTATATTGGGTGGTGATAGTGATTTAATTAGTTGTAAGTTTTGTGATCATCCTAGATTTAGGAAGGCACCTCGTGTTGTAGATACGCAACAAAAATTAAAGGTTGTCTTTAAGAAGATGTATTATTTTCCATTAATTCCTCGATTACACAAACTATATGCATCAAATGCAATAACAAATGATATGAGGTGGCATTCTAAGCATGAGGTTGAAGAAGGGGTAATGCGTCATCCATCCGATTCACTTGCTTGGAAGCATTTTAATTATATACATAAATATTTTGTAGTAGAAAGTCGAAATGTGAGATTTGGTCTCTACACTAATGGATTTTAGCCATTTGGGCAATCTGGAGAACAGTATTCAACATGGCCAGTGATAGTGACACCTTATAACTTCCCTCCGTGGTTGAGTATGAAAGAGCAATATATGTTTTTGTCAATATTAGTTCCAAGGCCAAAAAATCCAAAACACAAGTTGGATGTTTTCTTACCGCTTCTTATTGCAAAGTTAAATCATCTTTGGAATATTGGCGTGAATACATATGATATCTCAAAGAAGAAAAATTTCATTATGTGAGCAGCCCTTATGTGGATGGTAAGTGACTTTCCTGCTTATTCAAAGTTGTCTGGCTGGAGTACTACCAGACGATTCGCATGCCCGTTTTGCATGAAAAATTCTGATGCATTTACCCTCAAATTTAGTGGTAAACAGGCATGGTTTGATAACTATCGTAAGTTTCTACCTAAGAATCATCCATTTCAAAGAAATAGAATTGCATTTTGAAAAAAAAAACTATGATTAAGGCTGCATTAGTAGTTCGTTCAGGAGATGATATTATGACAAAGATTTAGAGTTTGGGTTTGAAGAAAGTAACTAAAAAAGAAGCTGCTGGAGGTAATGGATGAATAGAAAAATTATTTGGCTGGAGGAAACATAGAATATTTTGGGACTTGCCCTATTGGAAGTCCAATTTAATTCATCATAACTTAGATGTAATGCATATTGAAAAATAATATGTTTGACACTGTTATTAACATTGTCCTTATTATAGATGGAAAAACAAAAGACACTTTAAAATCAAGACAAGACTTGAATGATTACTATCGATATCCTAAATTGAAACTGAATGAGGAAATAGGAAAATTCACTAAAGCTTGCTACACACTTGATAAGAAGGCAAGACAGATATTGTGTGAATGGGTTAAAAATTTGAAATTTCCTAATGGATATGTGTCAAATATTGGTAGACGCGTGTATAAGAAGAATCTTAATTTATTTGGAATGAAAAGTCATGAATGTCATGTATTTATGTAGAGATTAATACCAATTGCATTCCATGAAATACTTCCCCTAAATGTTTGGATGGTCCTTATAGAACTTAGTTTGTTTTTTAAATACCTAACTACAACCACAATCAAAATAGATGACATGTTGAGGCTGGAGAATGACTTTCCAGTTATTATTTGTAAGCTTGAACTGATATTCCCACCGAGTTATTTTTGACTCAATGGAGCATTTTCCAATCCAATTGGCATATGAATTAAGGATTGTAGGACCAGTGCAATTTAGGTGGATGTATCCTTTTGAGAGGTAAATACATATAATTTTTTGTATTATATTATTTCGTACTATAATTTATATTGTAATTTAACCAAATTGAAACCTAACATTGTGGTTGTAGGTATCTTCATAAGTTGAAATTTAATGTTAGAAACAAGGCAAAAGTTGAAGGTTGAATTTTCAATGCATATTTAGTAGAAGAAGCATCATCATTTTGTTTTTATTATTTTGAGGATCATGTCAATACAAAGAATAGAAATGTGTCGGTGAATTATGAAGGTCATGTGATGGTAGAAGATGATTCTGTAAACAAACTATCTATCTTCTAGCACCCTGAAAAAGCATTTGGAAGAGAAATGAAAAGATGTACGACAAATGAAAAGTACAAAGCAACCCGGAGCTAAGTTTTACTTAATTGTTTCAAGGTTGCACTATACATTGAGTATGTATACACAAAATGATTACAGGTTTAATTATAGTTTAATTTTATCTTAAATAGGAATTATAAAAAATTGATATACATTTTTTTATCTCTTTTTATATTTGTGCAGTATTTATGTTGAGCAGTTAAAATATAGACAACCAGCAATTTCCAGCAATGATTTCGATTATATACTTGAAACTAAATTTGCAAATTGGTTAAAAAATTATGTGAGAATTATTAAGTTTTAAATTTTTGAATTATTTAATTTATTAGTATCTTTTATTTGTTAATATCATTTTTTTAATTTATGTCACATGTAATTGTTCCTTCAAATGGAGATTCAAATATTTTCATTCAGAATCTAAGTAAAGGCTCGTTTAGATATGTAACAACCTATCATGTGTATTTTGTTAATGGATATAAATTTAACACAATCGACCACTATTCTTCTAAAACAACAATGAATAGTGGTGTATGCATTAAAGGCACATATTATAGTGTAGATGAGATTGATTATTATGGTCAACTCAAAAAAGTTATTGAGTTGGAGTATCCTGAAATCAAAAATAACAGGATTGTAATTTCCAAAATCAAAGCCTGATCACAATTTAAAGTACCAACATCGTATCAAAGAAGTACAGACTTAGATATTGCACCGGCATTCTAGGAAGATGACATAAATAATATTGAGCCTGTAAATGTAGATGAAGATCCATAAAATTTATGAGACTCAAATGGTGGCATAATAGAAAATGAAGATTAATAATTTCTATCTGAAGATGAGTTCAAATTCTATCAAAATCAGATGAAATATCAGAAGATCCATTAAAGGATGATAGTGATGCCAATAATTAAATTGTTATAATATTTTTATAATTTAAACTATCAAAGACTTTTTATATTTTGTTGAAATCTATCAGTGTGTGTTATTCAAAAATGCATGCTTGTTCATCATACCTCTAATATTTGTTCTATGTTTTATTTTGTACAGCAGATGGCACCTAAAGGACGTGGTCATGGTAGAGGTTGAAAGATGTAGTGAGTGTGTGAAATTAGCTCTAAGGGAGTGACATTTTGTTGTAGTAGTCGTGCTTCTAATTCATCTGTCTCAGTAATGGTGGGTGAGTCGGTCGAACAACAAGCATGGGAAATAAATGAACATATTGTAGATATGGAGACCAAAATGAAAAAGAAGGATGAGCAGATAACTAATTTGATAGAAGAAATGCAAGAAATTAAAGAAATTAAAAATGTAATTTAATAGCAGATGTTCTATATGGAGTCACAGTTAACGGTATTGGCTCAACAGATAGCATTACGAGATCAAGCTGTGAATCCTCATAGGAGAGGCTAGCATTCCCTACAAATTATGATGATGATTGAGTATGAGAATTATTTTTGAACTGTTATTTATTTTTATCTTCGTATAGCAAATAACTATGATATTTTTTTGCATGTTTCAATTTTTTTTATTCTGATTTTGTTCTTTGCATTTCCGATTAACCAAATTATGAATCTTTGCAGGACACATTATGTGAGACAAAAGAAAAAATCCCGATTCAAAGCATTCAAACATTACAATGGTCCTTTCAATGCATGTATCCCATATTTACCGATTTCAACTTTATCAAAAAGAGGGCTAGCTTATTTTAACTTTATTATTCTAAAAAATTTTATATATGCACCCTCTTTATCACTAAACATAATTGCTGGACATCTTTTGGATTTTTGTTGAAGTTGTATGACAATCAACTTAATTTGTGTTTGTTCATGTCTATAATAATTATTTTTATATATCTGTGAATATGTTTTTGTGTCTCCTAATTTTTTAAGTAGATTTTTAGCTTATTATAGGTATGTAAAAGCCTATTTTAAGCAGTGGCAACGATGACAACGACGGTAGTGATGTTAGCAGTGGCAAAGAAAGTGGCACTGCTAGCGGCAATGGTAGCAGTAGCAGTGGCACGAGTGGCAGTGACAGCGGGAGCAATAGCAATGGAAACAAATGCGATATATACGTACGTATATAGTCAATATATATGTACATATAATACTATAGTATTTTATGTACATATATATACTGAGTATATATATGTATTCAGTATATATGTACGCATAATACTATAGTTATATGTAAATATACTACAGTAATATATATACGAGTGAAATGCTTGCATATATGTACATATTTACTACCGCAATATATATTTATCAAAATATAGTTTTATTTATTTATTTTGATTTTATTGGGTGATTTAAATTTTATACAAATATGGTACCTCATTGTTTCCCATACGAAGCTTGTATAAGTAAAAAGATATTTCAACAAACATGATGCACCATGACCTGGACATCTTTTCGCAACAAAGAGTTGGTGATTTGAGGAGCTGAGTGAGCTAAAGAAATGTCAATGCTTGAATAGATTATACTTTATGCAGTGTCGATAGATACATTGATTAATAAGATGTAATATAACATTGTTATTTTTTTGTTTTAGGTATTTAAAAATTTGTATTAGAATAAGTCATCAAATAATTTTTTTTTGTTTAATTAAAATTTTTATTTCAAGTTTTTGTTTTTATTAAATTTAATTTAAAAGAATTAAATTATTTGATTAAATTTTTGTTGAAACTATATGACAATCAACTTTAATTTGTGTTTGTTCTTGTCTATAATAACTATTTTTATATATCTATGAATATGTTTGTTTTTCTTTGAATTTTTTGGATAGAGTTTTAGCTTATTATAGGTATGTAAAAGCCTTTTATTAGCAGCGGTAGTAGTGGTAGGAGTGGTAGCTACGACAACAACTATAGTTATGGTAGTGATAGTAGCGGCGGTAGAAGAGGCAGTGGTGACATCAGCAACGGTGGCAGTGGTGGCAGTGGCTACAGCAGCAGCAACGGCAGCAACGACGGTAGCGGTGGTAGTGGCAGCATCGGCGGTGGTGGCGGCAGCAGCGGCGGTGATAGTAGCCACAGCCGCAGCAGTTGAGGCAACATCGGGAGTGGCTGTAGTGGAGGCAGCAGTGGCCATAGTGGCAGCATCAGTGGTAGCGATGACATCAACAGTAGTATCAGCTACAACAACTGTAGCGGCAGTAGTAGTAGCGGCGACAGCGACGGTAGCACCAACAGTAGTGGCAACACCGGCAGTAGTACCGGCAGTAGCCGTAGTGGTATTGGTAGCAGTGATAGAAGCGGCATCGACAACTGGAGCAGTAGGACGACAACGAATTTGGTATATACGTACGTATATAGTCAATATATACATACATATAATTCTATAGTAATATATGTACATATATACTGAGTATATATGTACTCGGTATATTTGTAGCATAATACTATAATTTATATGTACAAATACTACAGTAATATATATACGAGTGAAATGCTAGTATATATGTACATTTTTACTGTAGTAATATATATTTATCAAAACATAGTTTTTTTTAAATTTATTTAGATTTGATTTAGTGGTTTAAATTTCTTACAAATGTGGTACCGTATTCTTTCCCATACGAAGCTAGTATAAGTGAAAAAGTTTTTCAACAGATATAAAGCACTGTGATTGAGATAGCTTTTTCGCAGCAGAAAGTTGGTGATCGGAGGAGCAGAGGGAGAGAAAGCAACGTCAATGCATTGATAGATTATACTTTATGTACAGTCGGTAGATACATTGATTAATAGGATGTAATATAATTTTTATTATTTTTTTGTTTAAGTTATTTAAAATATTGTATTAGAATAAGTTATTAAATGATTTTTTTTCGTTTAATTTAAAATTTTTATTTATAGTTTCTCTTTTTATTAAATATAATATAAAAATATTAAATTATTTAAATCAACTTTTAATTTAAGCTGTATGACAATCAACTTAAATTTGCGTTTGTTCATGTCTATAATAATTGTTTTTATATATCTGTAAATATATTTGTGTGTCTTTGAATTTTTTGGGTAGAGTT
Source organism: Sapria himalayana (assembly GCA_029783825.1). Lineage (NCBI taxonomy): Eukaryota > Viridiplantae > Streptophyta > Magnoliopsida > Malpighiales > Rafflesiaceae > Sapria > Sapria himalayana. Next base: position 32,621 of record JAREIK010002684.1, read on the forward strand.
TTAGTCTATTATAGGTATGTAAAAACCTATTATCAGCAGCAGTAGCAGTAGTAGCAGCGGCAGCGGTGACATTGGTGGTAGCCACGGCAGCGGTGGCAGTTACGGCGGGGGTAGTAGCTACTATAGCAGTGGCGGCGGCGGTGGTGGAACTGGCAGTGGTGGGAGCGGCAGCATCGGAGGCAGTGACACTGGCGGCAACCATAGTAGCAGGGGCTGCACCGGAAGCAGCAGCGGCAATGATGGTAGTAGTGGCTGCACCGGAAGTAGCGGCAACACCGGAAGTAGAGGCGGCAGTAGTAGTAGTAGTGGCGACAGTGGTAGCAGTGGTGGTAGTGGTGAGAATGACTGCTATGGCAGCTACGGCATGCAGTAGTAGAACAAGCAACAGGGGCAGTAGCAGCCACTACAGCGGTCAGGAGTGGCAGCAACGGCAGTGGCGGCATCGGCAGCAACGGTGATAGTAATAGTGGTATTGGCAGCGACAGCGACAGTGGCAGCAGCAGCAACAGCGGCAGTGGGAGCAGTAGCAAAATCACCAAATGCAATATATGCGTATGAATAATGTCAGTATATATGTACATATAATACTGTAGTATTTTATGTACATATATACTGAGTATATTTGTACTCAATTTATATGTACACATAATACTAAAGTTTTTATGTACATATATTGTAGTAATATATGTTCGAGTGAAATGCTAGTATATATTTACATTTATACTCAAGGATTATATATTTATCAAAACATAACTTTTTTTTAATTTGACTGAGTGGTTTAAATTTCTTACAAATATGATACTGCATTGTTCTTCATACAAAGCTTGTATAAGTGATGAGATTTTTCACTAGACATTACGTGTCATGACTCGGATTTCTTTGTCGTAGTAGAAAAATAATGACCAGAGGAGCAGAGGGAGACAAAGCAACATCAATGAATGGATATATTATACTTTATGCACTATCGATAGTTACATCGATGAATAAGATGTAATAAATTTTTGTTATTTTTTTGTTTCAATTATGTAAATTATTGAATTAGAATAAGTTATTAAATAATTTTATTTTTTGTTTATTATAACTTATTTATAGTTCCATTTTTTATTCAATTTGATATAAAAATATAAAATTATTTAACTAAAAAATTCTAAAATAAATTAAATTCTGAAAATAGTTTTGAAATTAAAATAGCTAGGGAAATAATCCATTGCTAAATTAGCAAGGAAAAAATATCATGCTAATTTAGCTAGGGAATTTTCCCTAGCTAATTTAGCTGGGGAAATTTTAAATTTACGACGGAATTTTCCATTGCTAAATTTATTTAGCTAGGGACTATTATCGTCACTAAAATTTAGCGACCAACACTTTAGCTTGGGAACCTTCCATCGTTATTTAGTTTAACGACAGAAAATCTCATTTAGCTTGCTAATCTAGCTAGGGAATTTATCTTTTTTAGCATATGATTTTCCGTCGCTAACTTTTTAGCTATGGACACTTTTACTTACTAAACTTTAGCAAGGAGCACTTTAGATAAAGAACCGATCTATTGATAATCCGTCGCTATGTCCCGTTTAGCGATGGAAAATGCTCATTTTGCTAGGTAATTGTCCCTAGCTATATGAGATTTTTCTTGTAGTGTAACAATGCTAGGGCAAGGCATTCAAGCACTTAAACATTTTTTCTTATCTTTACGAAGAGAATAATCTCAAGTGTTTCAAGTCAATACCAGTTTCGAAAAATGTGGTTATTATGCTTGTTAAATGCTTAAATCTTCATTAAGTTTGGCAGACATTATGAATATTACTAGAAATTAGTTGTCTTCTTCTCGGATTCATGGCCTCATGGTTTTGGTTGCATTTTTTTGTTCATCAACATGGCTAATCGAATCTTCATATTAGGAACTAGTTAGAAGCATAATAATAGACTCATGCATCCATGTCATTGATAATGGCAAAGTATCTATTAATAGAAAAGTAAGTACATGTGAGTAATGATTTATCTCTCTCCAAACTCTTTGAGTGTTTTTTCCTATTTCCTGATTCTCATTCTCATCTTCTATTTATAGGTATTCTTCATTTTCACACTATACAGTGCTTTAAATCACCATGATCAGCTTAAGGTATGTATCATTTTTATGCTATACAGGTCTTCTTCATCCTTATAACTATAACTACAATCATTCTATGCTGTTGGAAGCTAATAGTTCAGAAGATGCATCTAGATAGATTCATTCTCTGTTGAGTGCTGTATTAAAGGAGTGACCAATTTTAACAAAGGATTTTGCACCCATTTCTTACCAGAAATGGCTCCCCTTAAGGTATCTTACTAACAACATTTCTCTATATTTTTACCCTTTTTTGATACGTAGAGTTTCTTCTTCGTCATTTCCCTGTGCTTTTATCCTCCTAGATTATGCATTTCAAAGAGGATTATCAATAAAAGATATAGAATGTTTCATGATATTTCATGCAGATGCAATGACATCTAATGTGATTGCATCCTCTCCTTAGAGAAAATTTGGTTGTCAGAAAGGTAATATCTATCCTTTTCCAAAGACTTATCATGTTTTAAATGTGGTTGTGAGTTTAATTTATGCTTAGTATTAGCACCAAACATTACAGGGTTGCGACTTTACAAGGAAGCAATGGATTGGTGCAGTCATGGTGGAGTCACTTTAAGTTCCGAGAACTATGGTTTGTAGCTTGTTTGCTTCATCTTTCAAAGTGAGAAAATTTGTTTTCAGTGGTGGGATGATCATCTTGCTATAATAGTTATTGGTGTTGTTGATGGGGCTTGTGAAATCATTTTCCAAACTCTCATGTCTTTGTTTCCTTTGAGATATGAGTAAGGTTCTACTATATAATTTCTTGTCTTCATAAAATATTCTTAACTTCTTGATAGAAAATTGATCTATATTCTTCCTGTAGATGGGACTTCTATTTCTACCTAGGTGGCGTGGCGGAGGAGCTTGATGGGCATATTAATTTTATTCACAAGCAGTTGTACAATGAATGGCTTCACTTGTTAGATGAACAATTGTTGCTGATGAGTTGTGGAGTTAAAAAAAGCAAGATATATCTCTGCCAACATAATCTTGTTTGATAGTATCACCATAAAATTTATAGAGTTATTTACTTATTATATTTACACTCATAAGTTATAATGATAATAAATAAAAATATTTTTTTTATTTATTAATTCAAGTTATTTACCAAACATTCACTAAATATGTTAATTATCCATTTGGTTTAATTTTACTTCTTTGCTAAGTGGGCTTTTAGTTTGCATTTAATTTGTTATTTTAGCTATAACTCAAGCCATAATGTACTATGTGTATATGTTTATGGGTTTTCTTAATCTCAAGTTTAATTTGTATAATGTGTGATTTGCATTAGTTAATTAACTAGACCCTTTACTTGTAGTGGTATGAAACCAAGAGATGTATTGATGCGGTGATATTTTTGAAGGGAAGAAGATGGAACTTATGGCATAGTAATGTGTAAATGAAATTTGATTTTTATAAAAATTTTTAACATTTATTTTGTGAATTTGATATCACTATTTTGGTTATCTTGGCAGTTATTCTATATCATTTGGTGATTCACAAGAAATGTACTCCACAAAAGGGCTACATTAGAGCATGCCTTAAAAGTAATGTAGGCTACCCTTTTTTGTAACCTTAGCTCTAAATGTTTTTTCTTTAGAGCAATCTCAACCTAAAGTTTTACTTTCACCTTAATTCACAAGAAAATGCTAATGAATTATGATATAAAGATGATTGACTCTACATTAGGTGTTAGCTTAAACTAACATTTACAAATCTTTGGGTGGTAGGATTAGAAGGATGAAGGATTGCATATAGGTATTTTGGTATATTATTTTCTTTACATATATTATCTTTTACAAATGTCTTGTGTAATTATATAAATACTAATAATGTTTTTTCATAATAACTTTGAAGTTAAATTTGTTTATGAAAGAATAATATATTAAGATGATTGATCACTCGAGAATTTTTTGTATAACATAGTCTCTTCAAACACAGTCACTTCAAAGTTATCGGGTAAAATTGTTGAGATATTTATCTCTTTTTGCATATCTTGTTAAAGCGAGAGCCTTGTGTACTTGGGTATGAAAGTGATATTCATATCTATCTTATCTTATCATAATATGTGGAAGCATTTAAAATATGAAAGCTAGATAAGAAAACAAATTGTACTAGTATCTTATCTTGAAAATCTTACCTCAAAAGACTGAAGAGATCAATCATAATAAATCTTGAATTCAAGAATTACTATTCTTATAATTTGGACAGATTTTTGTTATCGCATAAAGATGTGATATCTTATTAGATAGTAAAATATATTTATTTTAACATTTGAATAAGTCATAAAATTGAAGACCAAATGGAAGAACATATTCATCCATTATTTGAATTCCACAAGAATTTTAAAATTGGATTTGGAAATATATCAATTTTCATTGGTAGTTACTTATAAATTACTATAAACTATTAGGAAATCTCTTATTTATAGAGATTATCTGATAAATGTGTAAAATAAGTGTTTTAAATCTTTATATCTAAGTATATTGATTGGTAATTCATAATATTTGTAAATCTAAAATGAGATTATTAATCCTACTTTATTATAATATCATTAAATCATATCCCCCTCCAATTCTATCCAATCAAACACAACCTAAAGAGTAACTAGGGATGAAGAAGCATTATAAGAGCGTGTACAAGCTACCATTTTTCTAATCATGCTTTTCCTGTTGTGATAGATTATATTAATGTATTAGAATGTATCAAAGTTAAATGACATGGGACTCATTGAAATTTTAATTTAGAGATTTTGGGAGCTATATCTCCTTCCATCATCAGCATGCTCCATAACTATTTGTATGATTGAAAGGGTTGCATGTAGCAAAAATGGTTCATTTTCTGCACTCACACATTGCTTTTTTGACTAAATACTACCATCTTCAACATTGAGAGAGTTGTTTTGGGCAAAGTCAGGGAACAATCATTCTGAATTTTCATATGAAAATATGCAAAGACATGCCTGCTTGCCTGAAACTGAAATTAATGCTATGAAAGTTGAAGATCCAGGAAGTGGTGATGATGGTGAGGCAGAAAATTCAACTCTTGGATTCACCAACTTAGTCTCTCTTAATGATGGCTATGATGAGTTCTTTGATGTTACTGATGCCATTGAGTTCTTTGATTTTGACCATCTAATTAATGGATGGCTTTCTGAAGTGAACTCTAATCTTCATGCTCTTGTACCCCAAAAACAAATTTTTTACAACTTTCAAAAAGTTCTTATTAAACACAATCTCATTTTTTTAATTATGAAGTCTTGTTTTGCAGAACATCAAACAATCAAAGATATCTTCCAAAACTATTGTCAAGAAGCTCCATGATGTTGTTGGTTATACCCATTTTTTCAACTATTTAATATTTTCCATGATCTTCTATACTTATTGATATATTTATATATATTTGAGATGAGTGATTATAATGTGATTTTACAAGTTTAGAAGTAGTTGATAAATTATATATTTATTTTGCACACATACATAACACACTACATGCATATAAGTGCCCACAACCATTCCACACACGTATCCACTATGTACACTATTCACATGGCACATGCCAAACTGCCACCTGATTTGTGTCACACTACATACACATTGAGACTGCTACACACACTCATGTGGTACATTCCAGACTACCACACACACATGGCTGACTTCTATGTCGTGCATGCCGGACTGCCACATAATGTGTCACCCTATTATTTCACACTAAACTGACAAATGATGTGTCACCCTATTATTGCATTCCAGACTACCACATGAGGTATCACCCTATTATTGCATGCCAGACTACCACATGATGTGTCACCCTATTATTGCATGCCAGACAGCCACATGATGTGTCACACTATTATTGCACACTCAAACCACTTCCTTTGATTTCATATTAAAAAGTAAACTCATAAAAAACTCATACAAACTCATAATCATAAATGTGTAATGAGAAAATTTAAAAAATATAAACTCTAACAGTATGAAAGACAATATTCATAAACTAGCATTTTTTCTAGTTTTGCTTTTTTTTGAAGATGTGCATCATATATCTTAAAATTCATTGATTTTTTAAGGCTTTTTATTGAGATCCATTAAACATATATAGCAATTAGCTACATATGTTCTTTGTTTCTTGATTATTTGTGCCTAGTTTTCCTATAGATGGACATCATTGGGTTGTATTGTGATGTGATGTGAATTACACTTTCAGGGAGGAAAGGAAATTTGGAATATTTAGCAAGCTAGATGTTTGTACATTTGATATTAATATTTATGATGAGAAAATACTCTAGCATCATAACTGATTCCTCTGCTCATGGTACACATGTTGCTACTATTGCTACTGCATTTCACCCACAAATATCACACTTTCTACTGTTGTTAACTTATTCCTTCATGGTGGTTTTAAATTTTCATCTCTCTCTTCAATATAAGGAGTCATTGCTCAATGAAGTTGTACCTGAGGCACAAATAGTATCATCCAAGATTGGAGACTCATGTTTGAGGTCAATAGAAATAGGGACCAGTTTGACACGGGCCCTAATAGCAGTAGTGGAGGCTAGCTAACTTTTATTAGTCATTCGTATTTACTCTAGAAAATGATATTCACATGGTTGAAAATACTTGCTTTTATGTAGCATAAATGTGATCTCATCAATATGAGATTTGGCAAGCCCACTTTACTTCTAGATTACGGTTGTTTTGTTGATCGTGTTAATGAAGTATGAGATATAGCTATTAACAATTGAAGCAGGATGCCAGTCGAGTAGAGGGCCAATAGCTAATGGTGGTATTGGGATCAGCGTAAGTGCTCCTGGTGGTACTGTGACTCCAGTGCCCACATGGACTCTCAAAAAGTCCATGCTGATGAATGGAACATCAATGACCTCCCCATCAACTTGTGGAGGAATTGCATAGCTCATTAGTGCAATGAAGCTATGTGCTTTTTAATCATATATTTTTTTATTTTTGTGTGTTATTTATGTAGAAATTGATGGTGTTCTCTGCACAACATTGTGTAGACTGTATGTATTCCTAAGGGTCCATATGTTGTAAAGAAGGCTTTAAAGAATAAATCAATTCCTATTTCTAAGTTGCCTGATGATAAACTATCTACAGGCCATGGGCTCATTGAAGTTAACAAGTTCTATTTCTATTCATATGCCTTTGTTCTTTGAAATCTCATTCTGACAGATCTACCTTCATTGCTTTGATCGAAATCTCATTCCTCTTTTGCCTCTTCTATTATCCACCTGCCGCATCTCCTTTTTTTTGCTTTTTTTACTATTCTTTCTCTTGGGTGCTTTCAAAGCCCAAGAACCAGTGGCAAGCTTGGAATGGTTTTAATTTTTTATATTCCATCTGCATCATTCGTGCCTTGCAGGTTCAACCAAGGTTCCATCTTCATTCAAGTAATCAGCGATATTATCATCATCTTTTGGGAACAAGAATCTTGTGATGGGAGACAAGTGGGTTGATATATATCTTGGGCTTGCATGATCTTTACCTCCTATGCTTCTGCTGCCAAATAATTTTTTTGAAGAAAGAACATTAATGTTGTTGCTGCCAACAAAGTTTTGTGGCATACCCATGATGGTACTGTACAGGCTCTGTTCACCATTGTGATAAACAACATTCTTCATCACTGTACCTCCCAGCTAGACTAGTTTTTCTTCTTTGATTATGGTCTTCATGAAACATACAAAAAAGATCTTTCTTTGGACTGACTTTAGGCAATCGACCATGGAGGGAATGGATCTTTGAAGATCAGGCATGAAAAATAGAAAAAGCTCTTTGTTGATGAAGTCTTTGTACCCCGTAAACTACTCCTTATGATCAAGGTATTTTTCTAGCTCAAAGTGTTGAAACCATGTTTTTCTTGCTGAAGGAAAGCTTTATCACATCCCTATCATGTTTCATGTTCATCTATCCATACAAAATTCTTTTTGTGTCTCTGTAGCTGCTTGAAATCCCCCCCCCCCCACTATTTATGCTTGTTCCTAGCTTGTAGTACTTTATCATCCAACCCTTTGCATTACCTCCCAAGCTTCCTATCCATGACTTGTACTCAGGCATGGTTTAGAATGGTACAACTCTTCCACTTGTATGCATTGCCTTCATGATAAGGGTGATAAACTCAAATAAGAATCATAAAACTAAGTAAAGACGCCCACAAACAATGAATGAAATTGATCACTAAACCTTTAATGTGCGAGACATCATGATCCTGATCTGCCATTATCATGAGATGACCTTATCTCAATGCTTTGAAACTATCATATTGCTTATGCTATTGCAACCCAAGAACCTATTTGATGTTTTCAATTTCTCTATATCTCAACTTAGACATCGATTGGCCATCCTTCGCATCAGCGTCAATCACTTCTTTGGAAGAAATTGAGGATAGAAACAAAGAATCTACCCACGTTGATGGTGAATTCAAAAATATACCTAGATGATGGAATCAGTAATGGGAAACATTGTCAGACTAGAAGCCAAAATATTTCATGAGGTCTATATTTTATGTACATTGGATTTTTTTGTGTTTTCTGATCCTTATTGTTCAAAACCAAAATGCATCATGAGTTTTAAAGATGATGTTCGATTATAGTATCATGGAAGTTCAATAAACTAAAAGATTTTCATCTGAATAATGATGATTTCTTCATCCAGATTATGTATGGGTCAATTCTGAAGCTGATGCATTAAAAAATTAAATATTGGCTTCATTCTCAAGATGTTTCATATGGCTCCAGCAGTGGTCAGCAATCTATTACTAGATTCTCTCTATATGATGATTCCAACAGCTACTGGGTAATTATTTTATTTCTTCCATGTTGTAAAACAATCTGTTAGCTATTCAATATTTATTTTATAAATGAAATTTTGCACAATGATGAGTAAATGCTATATATGTACGGAAAATTTCATAATTCTTTCAATTAGTATACCTTATGCATATTGGTAAATGCTATATATAAGTGATGATCATGTCTATAATTTTTGCTTAATTTATAAGTTGTTATCCTTTTTATCGTTTAAGTTTGAATTGATCTATAAGCAGAAAATGAAAGAAGTGAATGATGAGTTGAAAGAAATAAAGAATGCAATGCAGTATCAAATAACTTATATGAAGTCACAGTTAGTAGCCTTGACGAGATTAATAACACACTGAATTCCAATAGAGTACCCACGAAGGAGAGCCTTGCACAAATGCACAAACTAATGATGAATATGTTTTAGTTTTAAATGATTATACACTTCTGTTATGTTTTTGTTTTAACCATGTAAATTTTGTATCATAATTATTTTTGATCTATTTTTTGGATTTGTTAATTATAAAAAATGATTTATAGTATATTTTTTATTAAATTGTATATAAAAATTTAAAAATACGTAATCAAATTTTTTGTAAAAAACAAAATGGTGAAAAAAGCATAGGAATGAAAATAGCTGTGGACATTTCCCTCACTAATTTAGTTGTAAGATTTTTGTACAAATTCAGTTGAAAATTATTAATTAATATTCTTAATTATGATTAAAATTAGAAAGAACAAAATATAATTAGCTAGAAAATTTTAATCATTAAAAAATTTGCAAGAGAATTTTTTTTTCTCATTAATATTTTGTGACGATGACTTTAGCTTGAGATAATTTTTATTGTTACTCCATTGTTATTATATTTTAATGATAGAAAAATCCCATATAGTTTGGAAAATTTACCGAGCTATTTGAGCTTTTTAATTTAGTGTGTGACAATCAATCTATTGATCTATCTATCAATCTATCTGTCTATCTATTTATCTATTTGTCAATCTATTTGTATTTCTATCTATTTGACTATCTATCTATCTGTCAATCTATCTCTCCATCTATCTATATATCTTTTTGTCTGACTATCTATCTATATATATGTTAACCTATCTATTTATTTATCTGTCTATCTATATATCTATCTATCTATCTATTTATTTGTCTATCTATATATCTATCTAACTATCTATATATTTATCTATTCATCTATCTATCTATCTATATGTCTATCAATTTATTTATCTGTCTATTAATCTATCTGTCTATCTATATGTATATATGTCTGTCTGTCTGTATGAATATATATATATATATATATATATATATATATATATATATATATTTGTCTATATTTTTGTTTATATATCTATTTATATAAATGTCTATCATTGTGTCTGTCTATCTATCAATTTATTTATTAGTCTATATGTCTGTCTGTCTATGTATATATTAATCTATCTATTTACTAATCTATTAATGTCTATATGTCGGTCTATCTGTATGTCTATCTTTCTGTTTATCTATCTATCTTTATGTCTATCTATTTGTCTTCAGTCTATTTATCTATTTATCTATTGGGTTATCTAACTATCTCATAATTATATATATATATCTATATATCTTTCAATCACTCTGTTTATCTATATGTCTATCAATCTATCTATCATTTTATCTATCTATCAATCTATTTGTCTATCTATTTTTCTATATATATTTCTATCTTTCTATCTATTTACCTATCTATGTATCTATCTATTTATTGGTCTATCTATATGTCTATTTATCTGTGTATCTATCTATCTATCTACCCTAATTTTTTGTTGATATCTTTGTCTATCTATCTATCTGTTTGTCTATCTATCTATGTGTCTATCAATATGTCTAATCTATCTATCAATCTGTCTATCAATCTATATATCAATCTGTCTATCTATATTATATCTATCAATCTATTATTTTGTCTATCTCTCTATCTAACTATCTATTTGTTTATATGTTTATCTATATATTTATCTATCTGTCTATCAATATATTTTTCTATTGATATGTCTAACTATTTGTCTATCTTTCTGTATATCTAATTATCTATCTTTCTGTATATCTAATTATCTATCTATCTATCTATTTATCTATCTGTCTGTCTGTCTATCCATCTATCTTTCTATATATCTATCTATGTATGTATGTGTCTATCTGTGTGTCTATATGTATGTTTGTCTATCTGTCTGTTTAGTTATCTATTTAACTAGCTATCAATCTAGTAGTCTGAATATTTGTGTGTCTATCTGTCCTTTATCAGGCTGTCTGTTTATTTATCAATCTGTATCTCTATCTATTTGTCTATCTATCTCTTTATCTATCTACGTATCTGTCTATCTGTTTGTCTATCTTACTATCTATCTATTAATCAATCTATTTGTGTCTCAATCTATCTATTTGTCTATCTATCTATCTATTTGTCTATCTATCTATCTATTTGTTTATGTATCTGTCTATATATCTTTCTATCTATTTATCAATCAATTAATCAATCACTTTATCTATCTATCTATAAATCTATCGATCTATTTATCTATCTATCTATCTATCAATATAAGAATTTTTTTATCGATTTATCAATATATCTATCTATCTATATATTTATCTATCTATATGTTTATCTATCTATCTATCTATTTGTCTATCTATCTATTTACCTATCTATCTGTCTGTCTGTCTGTCTATATATATATATCTATCTATTTGTTTATATATCAATTTATCTATATGTATATATATCTATATATTTCTCTATCTATCTATTTACTTATTTAAATATCTTTCTGTCTATATATTTATCTATCTATTTGTTTATATATCAATTTATCTATAGTATATCTATCAATCTATCTATCTTTATGTATATCTATCAGTCTGTTAAATTTATATATAAATTTGTCAATCTCTCTATCTATCTATATATGTATCTTTCTAATATTTTGTTGATCTCTTTGTCTAACTATCTATCTAATTATCATTCTATTAATCTATTAATCTATTTTTCTATTTTCAATATGTCTATCATTCTACCTATTAATATGTCTATCAATCAATCTACCAATCTATCTATCATTCGGTATATCTATCTATCTATCTATATGTCTATCTATCTATTTATCTATCAGTCTCTCAATATGTATTTATACCTGTCTATCTATCTAACTAATTGTCTATCTATCTATCTATCTGTCTGCCTGTCTGTATGGCTGTCTATCTATGTATATATTTGTCTATATATCTCTCTATCTATTTATCAATCAATCAATCAAACAATCAATTTATCTATCTATCTATAAATCTATCAATCTATTTATATATCTATCTATCAATATAAGTATTTTTCTATCGATCTATATATATATATATATATCTATCTATCTATATATTTATCTATCTATATATTTATTTATCTATATATTTATCTATCTATCTATTTATCTATCTATCTATTTGTATATCTAACTGTTTACCTATCTATCTGTCTATATTTTATCTATCTATTTGTTTATATATCAATTTTTCTATATGTATATCTATCTATCTATCTATTTGTCTATCTATCTGTTTACCTATCTATCTATCTTTCTGTCTATATATTTATCTATCTATTTGTTTATATATCAATTTATCTATATGTATATCTATCTATCTATCTTTATGACTATCTATCAGCCTTTTAAATCTATATATAAATTTTCCAATCTATCTATCTATCTATCTATGTATCTTTCTAATATTTGTTGATCTATATATCTAACTATCTATCTAATTATCTTTCTATTAATCTATCTATCTATTTTTCTATTATCAATATGTCTATCATTCTACCTATTAATATGTATATCAATCAATCTACCAATCTATCTATAATTCTGCATATCTATCTATCTATCTATATGTCAATCTATATATTTATCTATCTATCTTTCAATATGTCTATATATCTATCTATGTATCTAACTAATTATCTATCTATCTATCTATCTATCTATCTGTCTATCTGTATGTCTATCAATCTATCTATGTGTCAATCTGTCTCTCCTTTTTATATTTCTATATATGTATCTAATTATATATCTATTTTTTTATCTCTATCTATCTAACTATATATCTATCTATTTCTTTATCCATCTATCTATATAAATATATATATATATATATATATATATATATATATATATATATATATATATATATATCTATCTATCTATCTAATGGTGTGTATGTCTGTCTATCTATATATCAATCTGTTTATTAATTTATCTATCTATTTATCTATCTATTTGTCGATATATCTATATATATATATATATATATTTGTCTATCCTTTTTTCAATCTATCAATATGTCTATCTATCTATTTGTCTATCAGGCTTTTATAAATCTTTCTATATGTTTGTCTATCTATTGGTCCATTCGTCTAACTATAAGGCTATCTTTATATCTATCAATATATCTATCTATCTGTCCAACTATCTTTCTCTCAATTTTTCTATCTATCTTTCAATCTATTTATCAATCTATCTATAAATCTTTCTCTTAATCAATCAATCTATTTGCTTATCAATCAATTTATCTAAATGTCTATCTAACTATTTATCTATCTGTCTATCGATATGTCTATTTATCTATCTATCTATCTATGTTTTTATGTGCCGATCTATCCATCTATCTGTTTGTCTATCAATCAATCAATCTATATATCTATTTATCAATTCATCAATCTATATTTATTTTTTTCTATCAATCTATCTGAATATTTGTATGTCTATCTATCTTTTTCTCTTTCTTTCTATCTGTCTATCTAGACATCTTTCTGTATAACTATCTATTTCTTCTCTATATGTCTCTATGTCTATATGCCAATATGCCAATCTATATGTATGTCTATCTATCTATCAATATTTTTGTCTATCTATCAGTAAGTCAATTAGTTAGTCAATCAATCTATCTATCTATCTATCAATATATCTGACTGTTTATCTATCTATCTTTCTATTTTTCTATCTATCTATATATCTTTCTATCTATCTATTTTTCTATATGTCTATCTATCTATTTATCTATCTATTTATCTTTATATGTATCAGTCTGTCTATCTATTTTTCTATTTATCTGTCTATCTATCTATCTATCTATGTATCTATCTACCTATCTATATATCTATCTAACTCTCTATCTATTTTTCTATAACTATCTTTATGTCTAGCTATCTGTCAAACTATATTTCTATCTGTCTGTCTATATGTCTATCTATCTTTATGTCTATTTATCTTTCAATCTATCTAGTTGTCTAATAAATGGTCTAATAATCTATCGATAATTCTATCAATCTATCTATCTATTTGTCTATGTGTCTATCTATCTATCTTTTTATCTATCTTTCTAAATGATCTTTCTATCTATCTATTTGTTTATATATCTGTCTATCTATCTGTCTATATATCAATCTTTATTTTTGTCTATCAATTAGTCTATCAATCTATTTATCAATAAATCTATCTATCAATCTATCTAACTATTTATCTATCACCATATCTATAAATTTATCTACTTATCAAACTGACTATCAATTTGTTTATCTATATGTCTATCTATCTATATATCTATCTATCTGTTGATCTGTTTGTCTATTTGTATGTCTATCTGACTATCTATCTGTCTATCTTTCTATTTAACAAAATATCTATTTATTTTTTATCTATTTGTCTATATGATAATCTATCTGTCTGTCTATCTATCTATTTATCTTTCATTCTTTCTATTCATCTATCTATCTATTTATCTTTTTTTATCAATCTATCTGTCAATCTATATATTAAACTATCTAATAATCTAACTAACAATTTGTCTATCTATTTATCTATCTAAATATCTATCTTTCTTTCTATCTACCCGTGTATCTTTCTATCTCTTTGTCTATTTTTCTTTTTGTCTATCTATTTGTATATTTATCTGTTTATCTATCAATTTGTCTAATTGCCTATCTATCTATCTATCTTTCTTTTTATCGACCTATTTATCAATCTTTCTATCTATTTATATATATGTTTGTCTATCTATTTATCTATTTATTTGCCTATCCATCCATCCATCCATCTTTCTGTCTCTCTCTGCATTTGTCTAGCTATCTATTGTATATCTATATGTCTATTTGTTATCTCTATTTGTATTTATATCTATCTATCTATCTATGTATCTATCTATGTTTCTATCAATCTATCTATTTATCTATCTATCTATTTATCTATCAATCTATTTGTCTATCTAGATGTATGTCTCCATGTTTGTTTGTCTCTCTTTTTATCTATATGTCTATTTTTCTGTCTATCTATCAATCTATCTAATTGTAAATCTATCTATATATCTATCAATATGAAAATCAATTTTTTTATAAATAAATCTATCAATCTCTATATCAATCTATCTAATTTAGCTACAAATTTTTTTGTACAGATTCATTTGAAAATTATTAATTAATATTCTTAATTTCTTAAAAATTACCAAGGAAAGATATATAATTAGCTAGGGAATTTTCATCGTTAAAAAATTTGCGGTAGAATTTTATTTCTCATTAATATTTTGAAATGAGGACTTTAGCGTGAGATAATTTCCATCATTAGTCTATCATTATTATATTTTAATGACAGAAAAATCTCACATAACTAGTAAATTTCACTAGTTATTTGGGCTTTTTATTTTAGTGTGTGACAATCTATATATCTATATATCTATCTATTTATTTATCTGTCTATCTATTTGTCAATCTATTTGTCTTTCTATCTATTTGACTATCTGTCTGTCAATCTATCTATCTCTTTCTCTATCTATCTATATATCTTTTAGTCTAACTATTTATCAATCTATCTATCTAATTATCTATTTATCAATATATCTATCTATCTATTTTTCTATCTATTTGACTATTTATCTATCTCTCTATCTATCTATCTTTTTATATGTCTATAAATTTGTGTATCAATCTATCTATCAATATATATATATATCAATCTTTCTATCAATGTATATATCAATCTGTCTATATTTTATTTTCATTCTATTATTTTTTCTATCTGTCTATCTGTTTGTCTATACGTTTATCTATATGTCTATCTATTTATCTATCTATATGTTTGTCTATTGATCTGTTTAACTATTGGTCTATCTATCTCTATATCAATCAATCAATCAATCTATCTATCTATCTATATATATGTATATGTATTTGTGTGTCTATCTATCCATCTATATGTATGTCTATCTATCTTTCTATTTGGTTATCTATTTAACAATATATCTTTCTATAATTCTAAATATTTGTGTGTCTTTCTGTCAAATATCTGTCTGTCTATTTATTTGATAATCTATATGACTATCTTTTTGTTTATTAATCTCTCTATATATTTGTCTATATATCTGTCTATGTGTATATCTAACTAAATGTCTGTATATCAATCAATCTATTTGATATCTATCTAGTTTTTGTATA
>JAREIK010002684.1:52061-185081 GCA_029783825.1 Sapria himalayana
ATAAATATTAGATATACAAAAAGATAGAGAGACAATTAGACTGATAGGTAGGTAGACAAAAAGTATGACAGATAGATAAGCATATAGAAAGATAGTTAGATGTATAATCATATATATAGACTAAAATATAAATAGGTAGATAGATAGACAAATGAATCTACATGTTGATAGATAGATTGATAGATAGATAGATATACAAATAATTAGACAAATGGATAAAAGGTTTGATAGATAGTTTAATAGATAGATTAATAGATAGATTGATAGATAGATTTTAAAAAAAGACAGATATAGAGATATATAAATTTATAGATAGATAGCCAATAGGTATATAGACAGCTAGAGACACGTATAGATAGACAGATAGATAGATATATAGATAGAAAGACAGATAGATGTATAGACATACAGATAGATAGATAGATACATCAAAATATAGACTGATAGATAGAGAGAGATATATAGATAGATAGATAGATAGACAATCATATAGGTAGACATATACATAGACAGATAAATAAATAGATAAATAGATTGATAGACATATATATATATAGATAGATGGATAGATACATAAATAGAGGTATATATAAATAGACTGATAGATATACAGATATATAGATAGATATATAGGTAAAAAGGTAGATTTATAGATAGTTAGAAAAATAATTAGTTAGACAAATAGATAGATGAATAGATAAATAATTATATACATAGATAAATAGACAAAAACAATGACTTATAGATAAATAGATAGATAGACATACAAATAGAAAGATAAATATTTAGATAGATAGATAAATAAATACATAGACAGATATATAAAAAGGTAGATAAACAACTAGATAAGTAGAAAGATAGACATAAACATAGACACATAGATAGGCATAGAAATAACCAGATAGATAGACATATAAATATAAAAATTGATAGAATATTGATAAATAGTTTAATAAATAGTTAAATAGTTTGGTTGATTGATTGTCAAATTGATTGACAAATTGACAAATTGATAGACATATAGATATACAGAATGAGAGACATATAAAGAGATAGATATATAGATAGATAGATATATAGATAGATGATAGTCAGATTTTTAGATAGAGAGATAGAAATTTTATTAGACAAAATGATTGACAAATACATAGAGAGATAGATAGATAGATATATATATATATATATATAAACACACACACACACAGCTAGATATATTTTGAGAGATAGATAGAAAGATATTTAGAATGATAAATAAATAGATAGATAGATAGATACATAGATACATAGATGGATTTATACAAAGAATGATAGCCAGATAGATAGACAATCTGATAGACAATTTGATAGACACAAAGATAGATTAATAGATATACACATAGATAGACAAATAGAAAGATAGATTAATAGTTTTATAGATAGATGAATAGATAGATAGATAGTTAGTTAGTTACATAGATAGATAGATAGATTGTTAGTTAGATAGATAGATATATAGACAAATAAATATATTAATAGATAGATAGAAATATAGACATATCGATAGACCAAAAGATAGATAGATAGATACATAGAGGAAATGATAGAAAGAAAGAAAGATAGATAAATATATAGATTGAAAGATAGATAGTTAGATTGATTAATTGATAGACAAAATGAACTAAGGATAGATAGATAGATAGAAAGAAATACATATAGATAAAAAAATAAATAGACATATAGATAGATAAATATATAGGCAGATATATAGATAGATAGATTGATTGATTAATTGATTGACATGAAGATTGGTAGATAGACAAACAGCCAAATAGATAGATATATATATAAAAATATAGACAAAGAGATAGATAGACAGATAGTTAGTTAGAAAGAAAGAAAGATAGATAGATAGACAGATTAATAGACATTTTAACAGACAGACAAATAGATAGATAGATAGATAGATACATACATACATATATAGACCACTAGTTATAAAGAAAGAAAGTTCGATAGATAAATAGATAGAGAAATATTTAGATAGATAGACAGATAGATAGTTAAATAGACAGATAGAAAGACTAATAGATAGATAGACATACATATAGGTATATAGATTTATTGTTAATAGATAGATAAATAGATTGACAGATAGATTGATTGATTAATATACAAATATAAAGAGAGATAGATAAATAGACAAACAAACAAACAAATAGATAGAAAGAAAGTCTAATAGAATCACAACTAGAAAGTTAGACAAATAGAGAGATAGAGAAATAGAAAGATGATTAGATAGACAAATATAATGATAGATATATAGATAGTTAGATAGATTAATAGATTGATTAATAGATAGATTGATAGACAAATATATAGATAGATGGATAGATAGATTGATATATAGATGTATGATAGTTTGATAGAGAGATTGATAGATAGAGATAGATAAAAAGATTGATAGGCAGATAGATAGATAAATAGATATATAGACAAACATATAGATAGATAGACATATAGATAGATAGATAGATATATAGTCAAATAGAAAGGCATATAGAGAGATAGATAAATAGAGAGATAGATAGACAAATAGATAAACAAATAAATCTATATAAATATAGATAGGTATATAGATAGAATGATAGATAGAATGATAGATAGAATGATAGATAGATAGATAGATAGACAAATAACCAGATAGATAATATACAGATAGATATATATAAATATTGATAGATAGATAGAAATATAGAGAGACAAATAGATATATAAATAGATAAATAGATAGATAGATAATAAGCAGATAGATACACAGATAGACAGAAAGATAAATAGATAGATAGATAGACAAATAAATATAAAGATCGAAAGACAAAACATATATAGATAAATAGATAGATTGATAAAAATATTGATAGACAGATAGATTGATTGATTGATAGAATGATTGATAGGTAGTTTGATAGATAGATTGATAAATAGTTTGATACATAGATTGAAAGATAGATAATATGATTGATTCATAGATAAATAGATATATAGAGAGAATAATAGATAGACAGACAAACGAAATAGATAGAGAGGCAGATAGATAGATAGATAGATAGATAGATAGACATACAGATAGTCATAAAGAAATATAGATAGATGATAGATAGATTGATAGATTGATTGATAGATTGATTGATAAAAAGATAAATAGACAGACAGACACACACACACACACACACATAGATAGATAGATATATAGAGACACAAAATTCTAAATTTATAGATAGATAAATTGATGGATGATATATATATAGATAGATAGATAGAAAAATAGATAGATAAACATATAAACATAAAAAAAGAAACATAGATAGATAGACAGATTGATAGTTTGATTGGTAGATAGGTAGATAGATTTATATATAAATTGATATATATATTGATAGATAGATTTATAGATAGATTGATAGACAAAAAGATAGATTGATTAATTGATAGAATAAAAGATAGAAAGATATACAAAAAGATAGACAGATAGATAGAGAGATGGATAGATAGATATATAGACAAACAGATAGATATATTGATAAATAAATAGATAGATAGATAGATAGACAGATTTATAGACAGACATGCATACATATAGATAGATATATAGTTACACTGATAAATAGTCAAATAGATAAATAGATAAATTGATAATAATTTATTTGATAGATAAATAGAAAGATAGATTGATTGATTGACATAATGATAGACAAATAGACAAACAGATAGATAGACACATAGATATATAGATAGATAGATAGATATATATATATATATAGATTGACATTTAAATAAAAAAATAGATAGATAGATAGATAAACAAATAGATAGATTGATTGAAAAAAAGATAGATAGATATATAGATATGTAGATAGATAGACAAATAGATAGAAAGATAGATAGACAAATATATAAATAGATTGATAGACAGATAGACATATAGATATATAGAAAGACAAATACATAGATAGATAAAAAGATAGATTGATAAATAAATTGATAGACAAATAGATAGACAAATATTTAGAGAATTAGATAGATGGTTTGAATAAAAGATTGATAGATAAATTGATTGACAAATTGATAGATAGATAGTTAGATGATTTGATAAATCGATAGATAGATAGATAGATAGAAAAATATATAGATAGATAAATCAACAAATTATTAGATAGATATAGAGATTTATAGATAGACAGATAGATATACTGATTGATATACATTTAGGTAGACAGATAGATAATAGATAGATAGAGAAATAGATAGATAGTTAGATAGACAAGTAGATAGGAAAAAAATTAGATAGTTAAATAAATAGATTGATATATATATATATATATATATACACACACACAAATATATAGATAGATAGATCGAGATATTGATATAAAGAAAGAAAGATATATATATACAAAATAGACAAGTAGATATATAAATAGACTAATAGATAGATAGATAGAAAAATAAGTAGATAGCTAGTTATATAGATATAAAGATAGATAGATAGCAAGATAAACAAATAGATAGATAGATAGACAAACAGATAAAATGACAAATAAATAGTAAAATAGATAGATTGATATATAGACAGACAAACTAGTAAGTATTCAGCAAGGGACAAAATCAGGTTGGTACGCATACATAAAGATACACAAACAAACAAATATACTCATAAATTGATAGAAAAATAGACAAATAGACAAATAGATAAACAGACAATCTTAAAGACAAATAGATATATAGGCCGACAGACAGACAGACAGATAGTTAGATAGGTAGATAGAAATATAGATAATTTGATAGATAGATTGATAGACCGTTGAATAGAAAAATTGATAGATAGATAGATAGACAAATAGATAAATAAAAAGATTGATAGATAGATTGACAGGTTGATAAATAGAATGATATACAAATTGATAGATTGATTGATATACATATTGATATAAAGATTGATAGATATATAAATAAATAGATAAATAGATAGATTGATATATAGATAAATAGATAGATTAAAATATAGATAGATATATAGAAAGAAAGAAAGATAGATAGATATTTAAATAGACAAATAGATAGACTAATAGATAGATAGATAGATATATAAATATATTATTTGACTAATATATAGCTATATAGATAGAAAGATTGATAGATAGGTATAAAGATAGACATTTAGATAGACATATAGATATACATATAGTTAGATTAATATATATATATATATATATAGACTAATAAACTGACATATAGATAGACAAATCAATAGATAGATAGATATATAGATAGATAAATAGACAGACATACTTACATAGAGATAAAATAGATATATGTATAGACAGATAAATAGATAGATAAATAGATAGATAAATAGATAGATACAAAGAAAAGTATACAAATAGATAGATAGAAAGTTATACAAATATAAAGATAGAGAGATAAATAGATTATTAGAAAGACAAATATAATGATAGATAGTTATATAGATTAATAGATTGAATAATAGGTAGATAGATAGATACACAAAAATATAGACAGTTGGATAGACAGATTGATATATAGATCTAAGATAGTTTGATAGACAGATTTATAGAAAGATCGAGATAGATAAAAAGATTGATAGGTATATAGAAAGATTGGTAGATACATAGGTAGATAGATAGGTAGATAGATAGATAGATAGATAGACAGATAAATAGATATATAGACAAATAAAAAGATAAATAGAGAGATAGATAAATAGATAGATAGATATACTAATAGATAAACTAATAAATCAATATAAATATAGATAGATATGCAGAATGATAGCTATAAAGATAGATAGACATATAGACATACAGATAAACAAATAGGTAGATAGATTGATTTATTGACAGACAGATAGACAGATAGATATATATATATAGAAATATTGATAGATAGATAAATAAACAAATAGATATACAAATAGATTAATAGATTGATAGATAGATAGATAGACAAATAAATAGAAAGATAGAAAGACAAAAACATATATAGATAAATAGATAGATTGATAGAGAGATTGATAGACAGATATATAGAATGATAGATAGATGGATTGATAAAAGATTGATAGTTATATTATAGATAGGTTGATAGATAGATTAATAAATAGTTTGATACATAGATTGATAGATAGATAATAAGATTGATTGATAGATAAATTGATATATAGACAAAAAGATAGATAGAAAGACTAATAGATAAACAGATAGATAGACAGACAGACAAATAAATAAATAGATAGACAGATAGATAGATAGACATATAGACAGATAGACAGATAGAAAATATATATAGATGATAGAATGATTAATAGATTGATTGATAAAAAGATAAATAGATAGATAGATAGAGATATTTATACACACACACACACATAGATTGAGACACAAAATGATTGATTTATCGATATATAAATTATAGATAGATAAATAGATCGATAAACAGATAGACATACAAAAAGAAACATAGATACATAGACAAAATGATAGATTGATTGGTAGATAGATAGATAGATTTATTTATAAATTGATATATAGATTGATAGATAGATTTATAGATAGATTGATAGACATAAAGATAGTCAAATAAATAGATAGATACATAGATAATAATATAGTTAGATAGATACATAGAAATATAGATAGATAGATAGACATAATGATAGATAGATTGACAAAATGATAGATAGACACATAGATACATAGATAGATAGACAGATTGAAAAAATGATAGATAGACACATAGATAGATAGACATTTAAATAAAAAAATAGATAGATCGATAGATAGATAGACAAATAGATAGACTTTTATATTGAAAAAAAGATAGATAGATATATACAGATATATATATATATATATATAATAATATATGTAGATAGACAAATAGATAGAAAGATAAATAGATGACAGATAGACATATAGAGAAATAGAAAGAAAAATACATAGATAGATAAATAAACAAATTGATAGATAGATTGATAGAAAAATAGATTTACAAATATTTAGACAAATAGATAGATAGATTGAAAGATAGAGTTATTGACAAATTGATAGATAGATAGTTAGATTATTTGATAAATAGATAGATAGAAATACAAATAGATATATAGATAAATCAATAAATTATTAGATAGATAGAGAGATTTATAGATCGACATATAGATATACAGATTGATATACATTTAGATAGACAGATATATAGAAGATAGAAAGACAAATAGATAGATAGTTAGATAGACAACTAGATAGGAAAAAAATTAGATAGTTAAATAAAAAGATTGATAGATAAATATATAGATAGATAGATGGATAGATAAATCGATAGACAAATAGATATATATATATAGATCGAGATATTGATATATATATGTATATATATATATATACATAAATAGACAAGTAGATAGATAGATAAATAGATCGATAGATAGACTAATAGATAGATAGATAGATAGATAGATAAATAGATAGCTAGTTATATAGATATATAGATAGACTAATAGCAAGATTGACAAATAGATAGTTATACAGATAGACAAGTAGATAAAAAGACAAATAGATAGTAAAACAGATAAAATGATATAAAGATAGACAGACTAACAAGTATTCAACCAGAGAGACAATCAGGTTGGTACGCAGACATAAAGATAGAAAAACAAACAAATATACAGATAAAATGATTGAAAAAAAGACAAATAGACAAACATATAGACAAATAGATATATAGACAGACAGATAGATAGATATATAGATAGATAGACAGACAGATAGATAGATAGATAAATAGATAGATAGATAGATAATTTCGTAGAGTGATTGATAGATATATAGATAGATAAATTGATAGATAAATAAATTGATAGATAGATAGACAAATAGAGAAAAAGAAAGATTGATAGATAGATACACAGGTTAATAAACATAATGATATAAAAATTAATAGATTGATTGATATACATATTGATAGATAGATTAATAGATATATTGATAGATATATAAATAGACAGATTGATATACAAATTAATAGATAGATTAATAGATAAACAGATAGACTGACTGACTAACTGACAGATATATAGATATATAGATAGATAGACATTTAGATAGACAAATAGATAGACTGATAGATAAATAGATATATAAATATATTATTAGACTAATATATAGCTAGATAGATAGATAGGTAGATTAATTGACATATAGATAGATAGAGAGAGAGAGAGAGATATATATATATATATATATATATATATATATATATATATATAGTTAGACTGATAAATAGACATATAGATATACAAATCGATAGACATATAGATTGATAGAAATATAGATAAACAGATAGATATATAGATAGATAAATAGATAGATAAATGGGTAGACATACATATAGAGAGAGAGAGATATATATATATATATATATATATATATATATATATATAGACAGATAGATAGGTAAATACATAGAAAGATAGATATACATATAGAAATACAGCTAGATAAACAGATAGATAGATAGATAAGTAGTTTAATAGACAGATAGGTAAATAGATAGATAGTTATATAGAAAGAAAGATAGATAGATAAATAGACAAGTTGATAAATAAATTGATAGACAAATATATAAACATATAGATAGATTTATAGATTGATAGATAGATATACTATTAGATAGAAAGATATATAGATTGATATATAGATATATACATAGACAATTAGTTAGACATATAGATAAACTGATATTTAGATAGATAGATAAATAAATAAATAAACTAATAGATAGACAGATATATAGATAAAAGACAGAAAGCTAGACAGACAGACATGCAAGCTATTAGGCAGGTAGATAATCACACATGTATGCAGATTGCTAAACAACCCAACAAACAAATAGAAACATCGAATGACAGACAATCATACAATCAGATAAAAGACAAACAGATAGATAGATGGATAAGTTGATAGATAGGCAAATAGAAAAATAGATATATAAATAGATAGATAGATAGTTTGATATGAGATTGATAGACAAATAGATATAAAAATTGATAGACAAATAGATAGATAAATAGATAGATAGACAAATAGATAGACATATAGATAGATAGATAAATAGACAGATAATTTGATAGATAAAAAAATAGATAGATTGATAGACATATTTATAGATAGGTTCTTAGAAAGTTTGATAGGTTGATTGATAGGTAGACAAGTAGATAGACATATAGATAGACTGATAGATTGATAAATAGATAAATTGATAGATATATATATATAGATTGATAGATATACAGATATATAGATAGAAATTAGACAGACATATAGAAAAATAGTTTGATAGAAAAATATACAATAAAACAGATAGATAGATAGGAAAGTAGTTAGATAGGCAGACAATTATGTAGGTAGGTAGACTTATAGATAAAAAATTAAACAAATCGACACATAAAATGATTGGAAAATAGACAAATAGACAAACATATAGACAAATAGATAGTTTGACAGAGATACGGATTGATAGACACATAGATAGATAGAAAGATAAATAAGTAGATAGTTTGATAGTGAGATTGATAGATAGATAGATAGAAAAATTGATAGACATACACATAGTTAGATAGATAAATAGATAAAGAGAAAATTGATTAATAGATATATAGATTGATAAATAGAATGATAGAAAAAATGATAGACATATTGATAGACACATTGATAGATAGATTGATTTATAGATAGATTGATAGACATATAGATAGACAGATAGGTAGACAAATATATATATTGATAGATAGACATATAGAAAGATAGATAGATAGACAAATATATAGATATATATATATATATAAACAAATTTTTAGATTGATATATAGATAGATAGATAAACATATAGATAGACAGTTAGATAGATAGATAGTAGATAAATATATAGATAGAAAGAAATAAAGATAGATTGAATGATAAATTGACATATAAATAGATAGATCAATAGACAGATTGAAAGAAAGATAGATAGATAGACAAAAATATAGATAGACAGATAGATATATAGATAGATACACACACACACACATAGATAGATAGATATATTGATAGATACAAAGATATATAGATAGATAGACAAATAGATATACAAATAGATAGAAAAATAGTTTATAGATTAATAGATAGATATATAGATAGATCATTAGATAGATAGATAGGTTTTTAGATAGATAGACAGACAGATAGATAGATAGACTAAATATAGATAAATAGATAGCCAAAAAATAAACACATAGATATATAAATATTCAGATACATACACAAATAGAAAGATATACATACAGTTAGTTTTACAAATATATGGTAAAATAGATAGATCACAATAATAAAAATTCCAAATAGATAGGGAAATATTCCTAGCTTAATTATTTTTCTCCGTCACTAAAATATAATAAAGATTGATTTATGATGGAAGTTTTCTCAAGTTAAAGTGCTTGTGGTAAAATATTAATGAGTGAAAAATTCCCTAGCAAAAACTTAACGACAGAAAATTCCCTAGCTAAATTTATTTTCCCAAGCTATTTTTTATCGTAATTTAGAGCAATAGAAATGTCCCTTGCTAAATATCGAGGGAAACATCCCTATCTATTTTTATTCCAAAAACATTTTCACTAAATTATTTTTTTTACAAATCATTTAATTACATATTTTAAAGATTTTATTTTAAACTGAAAAAAACATAACCTATAAAACATTATTTATAATTTTAATAAAATAAAAACAATTAATAAATTATTTTGATACAATATGCAACATAGTTAAAACAAAAACATAATAAAATTTTATTACATATTCTTCTTCATCAATGTATCTAACGATAGTGTATAAATTACAATCTGTTCATGAAATTTACATTGCTTTCTCTCCCCCTTATCCTCTGATCACCATCTTTCTATTGTGTCAAAGCTATCCTAGTCGCGCTATGTCATGTCTAGTGAAAAATCCCTTCGCTTCTACAAGCTTCATTTGGAGAACATTATGGTACCATATCTATATGAAAATTAAACCAATCAATCAAATCAACATAAATAAATAAAAAAGGTTTTTTTTGATAGATATATACTAATGTAGTATATATATACATATATACTATAGTATATATGTACATATATTCTACAGAAAAAAAGATTCTATTCTATAAAATTATGCAATACAACTTATACCTTATGTATAATACTATAGTATATATGTACATATATATATATATATATATACATATGTGTGGGTGTACATACATACATCAGCATATATGTATAGTTAAATATACAGAATAATATATATATACCATAATATATATGCTGTATATATAATTTGTTTTGATAATCTATTTATATAACCATTTATTTCTGTTTTAATATTTTCATTTAAGTGCATTAAAGAAAATTTTAAAAGGCCGAAATTGCAGTAGTAGCCCAATAGCGAAGCTCCTGCTAACTGGTCAGTGGGCTGAAATTTTTGGAGCAGTGTTTGACCTGTTTGATGACCCTACCCTCACTAGTTAATTGAACTGAGAATGTTTTAATATATAATATTTTGTATTTTGTTTTTTTGGGTTATAGTTTTCACGATCTGGAACTATTCATCTTCTCTCTCTTTCTCTCTCTGCATGATTTATCATGACCATTTCTGTGCTGCACATACTGTAAGACTTTTGATATGGAACTATATCTATTATTACTCAATTCACCATAGTTTATGAAGTTCAATTATTTTCAAAACATTATAAATGGATTTATTTGGAACAATAAGCATTTAAACTCAATCTCATTATTTCTCCAACATAGAAAAGCATAGAATGACTAATGTATGAAATATGGAGCAATACTACACAAGCTTATGTATGGGAGTACTACCCATTCCAAATTGAGCACGATGAAGAATAATAATCTTCTTACATCACTCGGAAAAAAACAGAAAAAATGTCAATTTATCAAAAGTAACCTATACCTGTGCTATCGCCAGGGAAGATTCTCTTGCAACCCTAGCAAATAGACAACTTAGCTAGATTGATGACCAAAAAAACTTTAACAGAAACTAAGAGCTCCCTAGCCATAACATCAGATTCATTTCCAACAAGATCACCAGAAACCAATACATCAGATATCATAAAATTATAGTGCAAGGGAGGAATGACAGTAGGCACCTCTGGAATGTTAGAAATTGTACATTCAGTAATGATCTATTATTCATTGCTTGATAGAGCTGCCTTTAACTCGCATATCTAGAAACCATTATCAAATGTGGCCTCCTTTGAGGAATTCATTCAATAATTGTAAAAGAAAACAAGAAGACAATAAAATGAAGCATTCAAATAAGCATCCAAAGCTCAAAGAAAAGCACCATTCTTGCTGCACTAGGGAAAAAACTTATTTTTGTTAATTTTTTGCAACAATATTAGAGGAACAATAGGTTTCTTTTCCAATATGAACCATAAAAATTATACAAACAATCAAAACAAAATTGAATATTACAAGTCCAGAGCCTAGCATGCAATACCATAATCATATAAAAAATAGCTTGCATTAGTTGCATACAGCTTGAATATTTTAAAAAATAAACAATCAAAGCCTAGCATGCAATACCAAAATTATTTAAAAAATAGCTTGCATACAGCTTACATCTTTTAAAAAACAAACAATCAGAGCCTGGCATTCAAGACCAGAATCTTGATGGTGGCCAACTACATCACCAAAGCAATGCATGTGATCCACTAAACTTCTAGTGCTCTACACAAATTGCATTCTCTATTTATAAAAGAAGTTTATAATATTTCAATTCACAACATTATAGCACGTTAAATTGAAATCAAATAGAATTAATAACATGATTAAAAATATTGATTTGTCATCACTATGAGGCAGATGATTGTTCCAATTTCCATGCTTCAAAAGGGAGTTGCAACAAAACAACAAAAACAAAATGCCAACAAGAAGTGGAAGACATGTTGAATGGAAAGGAAAAGGCATCACGAAGATGAAGACCAATGTGAGGTGGAAATCCTATGCAAATAAGCTTATGGATCATGTTAGGTCATTAGGAGTAACCCTATATTTGAACCATGGCACCAATAACTGACCAAATAGCATTCCAATTTTCTTCTCTGAAATTGAAGACTAACAATGATATAAAGATAAAACACAAAATTCATGATAATTTTATGCAAAACTTTTTAAAATGAAAGTTTCATGCAATTTTAATCACACAAAATACTAATTTACCAAAGAAATACTAGCATCATACCAAAATAGCAGCACTATATTGTGCCAACTGATGTGGACACTATTGACATGGATCATTATTAGATTCAAGATTACAAGAATCACATCATCGCACATTGAATGGCCACACTATGGCCAAAATCTTCATGAAACATCAAAGCAATGTTATTTTCCACATCAATAATAAATTGGAACTATCTTTGTCACTACCAAATATTTATATATATTGTTTTTTTTCAGCATCATTGGTTAAAGGTTCACAACAATCCACATAGCTTAACACCACTATTAACATTTATGCTGCATAAATCAGGTGGTTGTGAGATATGAGCTATGTGACAGTGTGCACAGTGGATGCATGTGTGGAAAGGTTGTGGGAAATTATATGCATGTAGTGTGTCATGCTTTTTGAGGCAGTGTGGATAGTGAATGCATGTAGTTTGTTTTGGTACTCTACAAAATAAATACAGTGCTGTAAAATTAACAAAAAATTAATAAAAAATGATTTTGTGTGTG
Organism: Sapria himalayana; assembly: GCA_029783825.1. Lineage (NCBI taxonomy): Eukaryota > Viridiplantae > Streptophyta > Magnoliopsida > Malpighiales > Rafflesiaceae > Sapria > Sapria himalayana. Next base: position 65,890 of record JAREIK010002684.1, read on the forward strand.
GGTTATATTTTGTCTGATAGATATTTGGGCAGCACCAATTTGTGTGGAAAAGTCCCTAGCTAATGTTTAACAAGATATATACCATTTCTAATAACCTAACTTCAACACCTAGCAAAATTTATTAATAGAATTTAATCTATTCAAAATTTTTATTGTTAATCCATTGATAATTATTTGTTGGATATGGTGATAATCAAAATAGTTTAATCTTATCATTTAAAAAATATCATATGGTAACCTATTATTAAATCAGTTGGGAAACTCCAAATTGAAATTTTGATGGTATTATGTCCATAGTTATTAATGGATTCAATCTATTGATAAAAGTTGAGTGGTAAAATATTTTTTTGGTAATAATAATTAAACACATAGTTATATATAGTCATCATACACTGTTATACATATAGTTATAAATATAGTTACATATAATTACAGATAGTAATATATAGTTATAAATATAGTTTTAAAAAGTTATATATAGTTATATGTTGTTATCCATTTATTTATAAAAATAGAATTGGTAAAACATATAGTTTTATATAGTTTTAAATATATTTATTATGCATATAATTATATATAAAGTTTTATATTTGTACATATAATAAAATACAAATATATATAGTTATATGTTATTGTACATATAGTATATATAGTTATAAATAGTTATATATAGTTAAACATATAGTTATATATAGATCTATTCATACATGTAGTATTAAGTAGTTATAGATAAATGTATACAAAGTTATAAATAAATATATAGACTGACATATATGTATACATAGTTACAAATATAGTAATATTTAATTATATAAAGTTTTATATAGGTTTACAAATATTTATAAATAGTTATACACATAAAATTAAACATAATGTTGTATGTTGTTATACATTTAATTATAAATATAGTTATATGTGGTTATACATATAGTTACACATATTGTTATACTTATATTTATACGTGTATGCAATTATATTTTTTCAAATAATTTTATATATTTATACATATAGTTACGTATAGGTATAGATATAGTTAAATACATTTTTATATACTAATATATAAAAATATATATTAAATATATGTTGTAAATTATATATTTAAATATAGTTATGTACAAATTTTTTATAGTTATACATATAGTAAAAGATAATTATTTATAGTTATATGTTCTTATACCTCTAGTATATTTAGTTATAAATAGAGTTATATATAATTATATTTATTAATACATATAGTTATACATATGTATGTAGTTTAAGATGAGTTATATATACCATTTTTTTGGTTATACATATCATAAAATAAAATTATATATAGGTGTATATTATTATACACATAGTATATTTTGTTAGAAATAAAGTTATATAGAATTATACTTATAGTTATAAATTATTATATTGTTAAAAATATAGTTATAATTATAGTTATAAAAAAAGTTTACATAGTTACAAATATAGTTACATATAGCTATAAAGAGTTTTATATAGTTATACAAATAATAATAAATAGTTATAGATATATAGTTAAACATATAGTTATATATATGTTGTTATAAATTTTAATTATAATTATAGTTACATGTGTGATTGTCCAAATAGTTATACATTTTTATTAATTTTTTTGTAACTATTTCAGTGACATAATTGGTTTCTTTTCAAATATGAACCATCAAAATTAAATAAAAAATCAAGACAAAATTGAATATTACAAATCCATTTATCTAATGGTTACCTAGATTTAGTTCCATTTCGAAAAACATCGATATATTGGATTATTTAGACATATTCTTATACATCTTCATATTTAACATGTATTTTGTATGTTCAATACATATAAGAAATGCTTATTATATAAGAGTGAAATAATAGACTTTGAAAATATATTATGTCGAGCTTGATAAATATTATTGTGATTTTATTTGTTATTTAATTGAGTTATGGTTTTATTTAATTTGTTTTAACACAATAATTTTAAAAAGGAAAGCCTATTTTTTTTTAAAAATAATTTATTAATCCATAAATAACAAAAAAAAATCTACTTCTTATTTTCCTATTGATTGAAATAAGACCAATGATGTTTGAATTGGTTTTTTGTAGGATAGAAATCCAAAAAACACATTATGTTTGATTCGTTTCTTTAAAACACTTTGAACTCATAATGTGTTTTTTATCCAAAAAAACACATAATGTGTTTTTAGCTGATAGAGACTAATATTTTTTGTGTTTCAATATATTTAATATAATTTGAAGTGATAGTGAAAATTTGATAAAAAATATTTTTTAGAAAATTGTTAATTTAGAGAGCAGATATTAATGCTGAGGGCTTTTTTATATTTTAAGAAAAAAAACTTCAAGATCTTCCACCATATGCAATTGGGTTTAATTTCATTATCAAATATTGAATGTCAATGGCTATAGTAAATTATGTGAATTATGGTATATTATGTTAGTTTTCAAACCATTTTATTTTCACAAATCACATATAATTTGTGAACCATAAATGATATACCATTCGAAAGGTTCTTAAAAATATGTTTGAACACATGTTCAAGAATATTGTGGGAGACTTGCAATTGTGTTTAATTTGTTCATAAATTATTGAATGTGATTGTATTCATTTTATTATGTGGAATATGGTAAATTAAGATATTTTTCATGCCACAACATTTCGGCAAAGCCCATATATTTTATGAATTGAATAGCATATTATTTATACTGGTTATATACATGACATGTCAACATTTCAAGAATTTTTATGGAGAAAAAATGAACCTAAAAATAAGAGGGACACTTTCTCTCTAAAAAAAACATTATATTATTGATGATAGTGTAACTGCCATGCCAATTATCTATCAAACTGAATATTGAAATGTGATCGAACACTATAATCCAAATGAGAATCAAAGATAAATACCTACTAGAAAGAGTGATAATGTAGGAATAAGGTATTAAAAAAATACAGAATCAATAAAAAATAAATAATCCCTAGATGATAGGTAGATAAGAAGCCTACTGAGAAGCTTCCAAAGGACTAATCTGCGTCATCAATCAATAAGAAGAAGAAGGGTATGAAAAATATAAACCAACACAATTTATAGTTGGAAGATGAGAAATATAAGCCAACCTCAAAGCTTATACTTCTTCACGATGATGGTGGATGAAGATGATGGACAATAATGGTGGATGATGATGGAGGATGACAATGACAACAATGGTGATGGATGATGATGGCGGAGAACGATGATGGATGGTTAATTTTCCCAACACCATTACTACAATTGAACGGGTGCTCATGCTCTCAACTAGGGATTGCAAACATTGGGTTTTTAAATGTATTTCACCCATAATAGGATATGGGCATGTGAAAAGTTTGAATATATACCATTAGAAATTTTATATCAAATTTTTTATTATGTTTTATAATCTATTTCTAAAGTTTATATCAAATTTTATATATTTACCTATTTATGTATTTATGTATTTGTGTATTTATGTGTGTGTGTGTGTGTGTATATATATATATATATATTCACACACTCACACACACATATTCACATAATTACATATATTGACATATTTACATATATTCACATATTCACATATTCATACATTTACATATTTACATATTTACATTTTTACATATTTACATATTTAGATATTTACATATTTACATATTTACATATTTACATATTTACATATTTACATATTTACATATTTACATATTTACATATTTACATATTTATATTTATAAAATAAATATTTACATATTTATATTTGTTGATATAATTTATAATTTATAAAATTCTAAAAATTATTTAAAGTGAGAAGATAATTAAAAAAAGTTATATTTATTATTTTGATAAAAATGTAATATTAAAAGCTAATACTAAAAATCATACTCAATTATTTAATTCTTATAAATTTTAGCAGGGGCAAAAAAAAAAATTTGATTCAAATTAACTTAGTGTTAATTTGGTAGTAATTTTCAAAACTGTTTATAGAGCTAAAATAAATATATGTTTTTTTATGACAAAAAATATCCTTAGTAATATTTAAATAACTTTGTTGAAACCCTAAAAAAATACTTGAAGTGTTCTTTTAATAATCACATTGAGATATTTATTTTTAAATTCAACAAAATTTTTTTGATGTAATTAAAACATCTATGTATTAATCTTTAAATATCAATTTATTTTCTTTTTAATTTTATGAAAATATTAAAATTTAATTTTATAATTCAAAATTTTCATATTTTTTAGTAATTATTTTTTTTAAAGATTCCTATAAGCATATATATATATATATATATATATATATATATGCTTTAAATAATATAAATATTTACTTGTTTATTTGTTAATTTAGATATTTTTATAAATTTTTTTATTTAATCATACAAATATTTATTTTAGCTTTTATTAGTAGTAATTTTTATTTATGTTTATTTATTAAAAAAAATATCTTAAAAATTATTATAATTATATAATAAATTATTTAATGTTTTTTAATACTAATATTAAAATAACATAATTAAATATTTCAGAAAAATATGTGGTATAATTTTTTAAATTTTTTATAATCAAAAAAAAGTTATTTTAGTCTTTATTAATATACATTTTTATTATTATTTATATATTTTTATAGTTTAATTAAATATAATATCCCATTTTTATAATCTATAAGAAGAATGTCTTTCAAGGATCGCTCAACAATTGACCATGACATACCTTTAATATACAAAATTATATAAAATATTAAAACAAATAATATATTAAATAAAATTAAATCATTGAAGACTAGTGATAGAAATTATCACCAGCACAAATAGCTAGGGAAAAATCCCAAGCTAAATGCATATATTTTGAGAAAATAAACATTAAGGAATAATTGCTTGCAATTATATATATAATTTTTAAAATTCACATAATTATTTAGTGATGAATTTTGTCTCATTCTAATTAATTAGGGAAAATTCATTGCTAAAATTCCTACTTTTCTTTGCTAAAATCTATGACAATATTAGTGACAAAAAAATTTAATTCAATGTAAAATTAAAAATATCTTGCTATTCGCTAGCTAATCCCTAGCTCTTTTGTAGCTAATTAGCTAGGAATGTTTCCCTAGCTAAATTTCTTTAGTTAAATAGACATTTTCTTATAGTGGATAGAGAGACAGACATGTAGGCAAGTTGTCAGTCAGGGACATAATCAGGCAGGTATGAAGACAGATAGATAGACAAACAAATAATTAGACTCATAAAATGATAGATAATCATACAAACTAACAAACAGACATACAAATAGATAGATAGAAAGATAGATTAGACAGATAGACAGGCTAATGGATAGGAAGATAGACAAATAGATAGATAAATTGAATGAAAAAAAAGATAGATATATATAGATAGGTAGATAGAGAATGAGATAGATAAATAGAGACATAGATTGATAGGCAGAATAATAGATAGATTGATAGACATATTAACAAACAAATTTATAGATCGATTGATATATAGAATGATAGACATTTTGATAGACAGATAGATAGTTAGTTAGATATATAGATAGATAGACTAATAGATAGAACGTTAGATAAATAGATAGATAGAGAAATGGATAGACATATAGATAGACAGATAGATATGTAGTCAGAAAGATAGATATAGATATATAAATAGATAGATAGACATGTTGATAAATAGATAGATAGAAAGATAAACATATATATATATATATATATATATATATATATATATACACAGAAAGATACAGTGATAGATAGAAAATAAATAACAAAATATATAAACAGGTATATAGATAGATAGATAGATAGACAAGTAGATAGATATATTGACTGATAGATAGACAATTAAATAAAAAATAGACAGATAGATTGATAGATAGACAAACAGATAGATAGATAGATAGATATATATATATATAGACATATAGGTAAAGAATAGATAGAAAGATAGATATACAGATAGATAGATAGATAGACAAATAGATAAACAAGTAGATAGGTAGCTAGATAGTCAGATAGATATATAGAAAAAATTTATAAATAGATAGACAAGTAGATAAATAGATAGATAGATAGATAAACATATAGATATATAGATAGATAGATATAAAGATAAAAAGACATTTGATAGAAAGATATATAGACTGAAATATAGACAAATAGATATACAAGTAGATAGATAGATAGATAGACTGATAGAGAGATAGATAGAGAAACAAATAGATAGATATATAAATAGATAGATAAAAAAACAGACAGATAGATAGATAAACATATAGATAAATATACAAATAGATTGTAAAACAGATAGATCGATAGATAGATCGATATACAAGCAAGCAGTCAAGTAGGTAAACAATGATGTAGGTATGCAGATAGATAGATTGACAAACAAACAAATAGACACATATAATGAAAAAAAAACAAACAGACAAACATACGAACAAATAGATAGATAGATAGATAGACATATCTATAGAAAGATAAAAAAACAAATAGATATATAGATAGATAGAAAGAATGATAGATAGATTGATAGACATGTAGATAGAGATTAACTTATATATAGATAGATAGATAAATAGAGAGATAGATATATAAATAGATAGATAGATAGATAGATAGATCGATAGATAGAGAGATTGATAGACAGGTTGATTGATAGATTGATAGACATATTGACTAATAGTTTGAGAGACATTTTGATAGACATATATAGATAGATAAATAAATTGACAGATAGATAGAGAGATAGATAGACAAAAAGATAGATAGACAAACAGATAGATAAATATATATATATAAACTGATTATTAGACTGATATATAGATAACTAGATAGATAGACTTATAGATAGATAAATAGATAAAGATATATATAGACAGATAGATAGACAGAAATATAGATAGATAGATATATATATATATATAAACAAATAGTAGTAAATAGATATCCAAAAAGATAGACAGACAGATACACACACACTCACACACACACAAAGTTAGATAGATATATAAATTGATTTATAAATAGTTAGATAGATAGATAGACATATAGATAGACAGATTGATAGATATATAGATAGATAGATTGATAGATTAAAAAATAGATAGATATACATAAATATAGATAGATAGAGAGATATATAGATAGGCAGTTAGATAAAAAAATAAAAAGACACGAAGATAGATACAAAGATAGATAGATAGATAAATAGACAGATCGAGAGACCAATAGAAACAGTGATAGATGATAGTTAGATAGATAGACAGATAGATAGAAAAAGATAGATAGATTGATTGATAGTTTGATAGATAGATAGTTAGAAAAATATAAAGACATATTGATAGAAAGATTGATAGATATATTGAAAAATAGATAGATAGACAAACAGATAGAGTGACATATGTATTAACAAATAGATGATATTTAGATAGAAAGATAAATAGATAGATAGATAGATAGATAGATTGATTGATACACAGATAGATACACAAATTGAAAGAAAAAGTGATAAATAGATTGATATACATTTTGTTATATAAATTCATAGATAGATAGATAGATTCATTGATTGATTGATAGACAGACAGACAGATAGATATTTAGATAGATTCATAGAAAGATAGATACATTGATAGATAATTAGATAGATATATTAATAGATAGATAGACATATAGATAGATAGTTAGTTATATATAAAAAATTTTTAGTCAAATAGATAGGAAGAAAAAAGGCAAATAGATAGATAGATATATAGATAGATAGATAGAAAGATAGATAGATTAAAAGATAAATAAATAGATAGAAAGATAGATATATAGTTAGAAAAATAAATAGATATATAGACATATAGTTAGACAGATAGAAAACATATAAATAGATAATAAATTATTATACTCATATATAGATAGATATATATATATATATATATATATATATATATATATATATATAAATAGATATAGATAGATAAATAGATACATAGATAGATACATAGATAGATAGATAGATAGATAGACATTAAGATAGACATAAGGTATATATTTAGATAGATAAATAGAGAGATATATAGATAAATAGATTGATAAAAGATAGATGGACAAACATACAGATAGATGGACAAACAGACAGATAGATAGATAGACAAATAGATAGGCAGATAGTTAGACAAACAAATAGACAGATAGATTGATAGATATATAAATAGATTTTTAGATTGATATATAGATTGATCGATAAATAGATATGTAGATTAATACAGATGTAGATAGACAGATAGATAGACAAATAGATAGAAAAATTAATAGATAGATAGATATATAGATAGATATATAGATAGATATATAGATAGATATTAAGAAAGATAAATAGGCTGATAAATAGACATATAGATAAATCGATAGATAGGTAGATAGATATAAAGGAAAAAAGATTTATAGATAGATAGAAAAAATATGAAAATATATCGACAGATAGATAAATAGATAGATACTCATATTGATAAATAAATAGATAGTCAAATAAATAGATAAATAGATAGAAAGATAGATATACATATAGTATATAGTCAAATAGACCGATAGATAGACAAGTAGATAAATAGATAGACTAATAGATAAACATATAAAAAAATATGTAGATAGATAGATAGACAGAAAGATAGACACATAAATAGAAAGATATATAGAGAGATTTATACATAGATAGATAGACTAGTTGATAGATAGATTGATAGATAGACTAATAGATAGACAGTTAGATAAATAGATAGATCGACAGGTAGATTGATACATAAATAGATAGGTAATAGACAGACAAAGAGATAGATAGATAGATAGACTAACCGGTAAGTAGTCAAGCAGGTAGACAATCTCGTAGGTAGGCAGACAAACCTTTAGACAAACATACAAATAGATACATAGAATGAAAGACTAACAATCAAACAAATAGGCAAAAATACAGAATCACAAAAAGACAGACGGATAGATAGGCAAATAGATTTGTAGATAGACAAATAGACAAATAGATAGATATATAGTTTGATAAATAAATAGATAGACAAATATATAGACAAATTGATAAACAATAGATAGATATATAGATAGATAGAGAGTCAGATAGATAGATATTAGATAGATAGATAGCTAGAAAAATTGATAGATAGATAAATAGATAGACAAATTAATAGATAGAATGATAGAAAGAATGAAAGACGGATTGATAGACATACTAACATACAGATTAATAGATATATTGATAGATAGATTGTTAGACATATTGATATACAAATAGATAGATAGAGAGATAGATATAGAGATAAATAGATAGATAGATAGATAAAGATATAGAAAGAAAGAAAGATAGATATTTAAATAGATTATTAGGCAGATATATATATACATAGATAGATAGATAGACAAATAGATAGATATCTAGATAGACAGATAGATAGATAGATAGATAGTATGATAGATAGATAGATAAAGATAAAGATATATATATATATATACACACAAATAAAAGATTAAAAGATTGATATATAGATAGATAGATAGATATAATCACATAGATAACTAAAAAGAAAGACAAACAACTAAATATTGATAGATAGATAGATAGACAGATAGATAGGTAGAAAGGGAGATATATAAATAGATAGTCATATAAATATACATATACATAGACATATAGATATAAGATAGAAAGATATATTAACAAATAGATAGATATGTAAACAAATAGATAAATTGATAGATATACATAATTATAGACAAAAAGATAGAAAGATTGTTAGAAAGATTCATAAGTAGATATATAGACAGATTAAAAGACAGACAAATAGATAAATAGATAGATAGATAAATATGCAGATAAATAGATAAATAGATAGAAAAGACAAATAGACAAATAGACAAATAGAAAGATAGATACAAGTCTAATAGATAGATAGATAGAAAGATATATAGACAGATAGATAGACGAAAAAATAGAAATATACATATATAGAGATGGATAAATAGAAAAATAGGTAGATTGATAGATAGATTGACAAAAAAAAGAAAGATAGAAATATAAATAAAAAGATAGATAGATTGATTGATGGATTGATAGAAAGATCGATTGATATATTGATAGATAGAACGATAGAGTGATTGATAGACAGATTGATAGAAATTTAGAAAGATAGATTGATTAAATGATAGATAGATAAATAGATAGATATACTTATAGATCGATAATTTATTAGACATTTTGATAGATGAATAGACAAACAAAGAAATAAACATATAGTTAGTCAAATAAATTGATATAAAGATAAATTGACAGATTGACAGATAGATAAATTAATTGATTAACAAATAGATAGATAAGACAAATAGATAGTTATATAGAAAGATAGATAAATAGACAGATAGATTGATTGATACACAATAGGTTGATAATCAAAATTATAAATAGGTTGATAGAGAGAGAGAGAGATAGATAAATAGATAGATAGATAGAAAAACAAATAGATAGATAGAAAAACAAATAGATAGAAAGATAAAATAAATATTGATAGATAGATTAATAGATATTTTGATAGTCAGATTAATAGACATATTGATAGAAAGCTAAATGATTGACTTATAGTTAGAGATAGATTGAAATATTGACAGATTCATAAATAGATAGATTAATAGAAATATGGATAGATCGATAGATAGACGAATAAATACATAAAACATAGATCAATAGATAGATAGACACTTAGATAGATAAATAAATAAAGAAATTTAATAGAAAGAAAAGATTCGTAAATAGAAAGACACACATATAGATAGAGAGATAAATAGAAAGATAGACAGACAGACAGATAGATAGATAGATAGACAGATTGATATATTGATACATAGATGATAGACAGATAGATATATAGATACATAGTTAGATAGACAAATAGATAGACAGATAGATAGACAAATAGATAGATAGATAGATAGATAAATAGATAGATAGAAAGATAGATGGATATATAGATAGACAAATACATAGACATATAGTTAGCCATATAGATAGATAGATTTATAGATAGACAGACTGATAGACATATAGATAGATAGATAGAAAGATAGATAATATATAGAAATATAGATAAATAGATAGACGGAAAATTAGATAGATAGATAGTTAGATAGACAAATAAATAGATAGATGGTTAGATAAAAAGATAGATAGATAGATAGATAGATAGACAAATAAATATAAAAAGTCTAACAAATAGGCAGATACACAATTCGATAGATAAACTAACTATTAAACAAACATAAATCTAGATAGATAGATTTATAAATTGATTTATAAATAGATAGATAAACAGATATATACAAAGATAGATAGATTGATTGAATGAGATTTTGATAGATAGATTGATAGACATATTGTTGGACAGATTGATCTATAGATTGATAAAAAGATATATAGAATGATACATAGATAGATAGATAGTCATATATATATAGATAAAGAGATAGATACTCTTATAGATAGATATGATAAAATATTGACAGATAGATAGAAAGAAAAATAGACAGATAGATAGACAAAATAAATAAAAAAATAGATAGATAGATAAATAGATTGGCAGATAGATAAATATATAGAAAGATAAAAATATAGATACATGGTAGATAGATAGATAGATAATTGATTGATAGACATAGAGATAGATAGATAGATAAATAGATAGAAAGATAGATAGATAGAAAATTAGCAGATTGATAGATTAATTGATAGACATATAGATAGGTAGATATACAGATAAACAAATACATAGATAGAAATTTAGATAGATAGATAGATAGATATAAAGATAGAAAGATAGATAGACAACTACAGTAATATATATAAATAGATTATTATACTGATATTTAGATCAATAGATAGATAGAAAGATAAGAAGAAATATAGAAAGATAGACAGATAGACAAATATATAAATTGATTATACAACTAATACACACACACACACACACACACACACACACTCATATAGATATATAGTTAGATAGACTGATAGTTAAACAAATATATAGAGAAAAAGAGAGATTGATAGATAGACATATAAATAGACAAATAGATAGACTGGTTGATAGATAGATAGATAGATAGATAAACAAATATACAAATAGATAGACACTTAATTGGATTGATAGATAGGCAGTCAGATAGATAAAAAGATAGAGACAGATATATAGATAAATATAAAGATTGACAAATAGATAGTCAAATAGATAGTCAAATCAATAAATAGATATATAGATATATGGAAAGACATGTAGATAAACATATAAATAAACAAATAGATAGATATATAGATATATAGATAAATTGATATATAGAAATGTAGATAGATAGATAGATAGGTAGGTAGATTAATCGATAGACAAATAGATATACAGATAGATATACTAATATATCGATAGATAAATAGATATATACATAGATAGATAGATATATATACAGATAGATTGACAGACAGATAGATAAATAGATAGATAGATAAATAACTAAATAAATAGTAAAACAAATAAATATATATACATATAGGATATCAGTCAGGAAAGTAGACAATTAGGTAGGTAGGTATGTAGAAACACATACAAACAAACAAATAGATACATAAAATGATAGAAAAAAAACAAAAAATAGGCAAATAGATAGATAGATCGATAAAAATATAGATAGATAGACCTATTTAAAACCAGAATGATAGATTGATAGATTGATAGATTGATAGATTGATAGATTGATAGATTGATAGACATATTGACAGAGATATAGAAAAATTGATTGAGAAATAGATAGATGGATAGATAGATAGACAAATAGATAGACAGACATATAGAAAGATAGATAGAAAGATAGATAGATATACAAAAAAATAGAAAGATTTATATATAAATAAAAAGATTGACAAATTGATAGAAAGATTAATAAATGGATTGATAGATATATTGATAAATAGATAAATTAAAAGATTGATAGATTCATGGATAGATAGATAGATTAATTGATTGATAGATAGATTCCCATATATATATATATATATATATATATATATATATTATTGACAAAAAGATTTTGATAAAGAAAGATAGATAGATAGAAAGATATATAGATATATAGAGAGAGAAAAGGTCTTATAGTTAGACAAATAGACAGTCAGATAGACAGACAAATAGATAAATAGATAATTAGATAGATAGAAAGATAGAAAGATAGACAAATAGATATAAAGATTTATAGATAGATTAATATATAGATTTATAAATAGATGAAAATAGGCAAATAGATAATTGATAGATAGATAAATAGTCAAATTGATTAAAAGATAGATAGATAAATAGATAGACAAATAGATATACATATAGATAGACAGATAGATAGATAGACATATAGATAGATAGATAGATAGATAGATGAAAAGAAAAATAAATATATAGATAGATAGACATATAGATAGATAGACAGATATATAGACAGATAGAAAGATAGAAAGATTGGCAGAATGATAGACAAATTAAAAGATAGAAAGATAGACATAAAAAAATATAGACATATAGATTGATAGAAAGATAGAAAAAATATAGACATATAGATAGACTGATGGACAAATAGATAGATAGACATAATGATAGATAGATATACAGATAGATAGATATATAGATAAATATATTGTTACATAGAAATATAATTACATAGATAGATAAAAAGATAGATTGATAGGCTTAAAAATAGATAGATTCATAATAGATAAATAGATATAAAGGCAGATAGATAGATAGATAAATAGATAGATAGATAGATAGATATAAAGATAAGTAGAAAGATTGTTAGAGAAAATGATAGACAGATTGATATTTATATTCATAGATAGATTAAAAGAGATATAGATAGAAAGAGAGATAAATAGATAAACAGATAAATAAATAGAAAGATAGATAGATATATAGATAGATAGATAGATATATAGATTAATAGATACATCAATTGAGGGATACATATATAGATATATAGATAGAAAGATAGACAGATAGATAAATAAATAGATAGATAGATATATAGACAGTTAGATAAATAGATAGATAGACAGATTGATAGAGAGATTGACACTCAAATATATAGATAGATAGATAGACAAATATATAGATAGATAGACAAATAGATAAATTGATAGTTAGAATGATAAATTAAATGATAAACAAATAGATCGACTATTAGATAGATATATAGATATATAGATATATAGGTAGATAGATAGATTAATAGATAGATAGATAGACATATAGATAGATATAGAGATTGACAGAAAGAAATATAAATAGACACATAGATAGATAAAATATTGGCAGAAAGAAATATAGATAGACACATAGATAGATAGATAGATAGATAAATTGATTTATTGAATGATAGATTGATAGATTGATAAATAGATATACAGATATATAGGTAGATAATTACATAATAGGTAGACATATTAATAGATAGTAAGATAGATAAATAGATAGATAAATAGCTAGATAGACAATTAGAAAGATAGATATATACACAAATTGATAGACAGATAGAAATATAGATAGATACACAAATTGATAGACAGAGAGATAGACTGACAGACAGATAGATAGACAGATAGATAGATAACACAACAAGAAAATATCGATTTAGCTAGGGATCAATCCCTAGTTAAATTGCAAGGGATTAGCTAGGGAATAGTAAGGGATTGATATTTTTTTATGAAAATTTAAATAGCAACGAATTAGCAATGGATTAGCGAGGGAAAATTTTTCAAAAATTCTACCAAAGAAATTCGGGCAATTTAGTGAAGGATTATCGACGGAAAATTTTCATAACTTCCTCTTTAGAAAAGTGGGGATTTAGCGATTGATTTTGCGACGGAATATCCCTTGTTAATAAAATCCTTGATTTAGCGATGGATTTAACGATGGAATTTCCCCTGCTAATAAAATCTTTGATTTAACGATGGATTTTGCGACGAAATATCCCATGTTAATAAAATTATTGATTTAGATACGGATTTAGAGATAGATTTTCCCTTGCTAATAAAATCCTTGATTTAGCGATGGATATTCCATTGCTAATAAAATCCTAGATTTAGCGACGGATTTAGCAACAGATGTTCCCTTGCTAATAAAATCATAGATATAACGATGGATTTAGTGATAGATGTTCTCTTGCTAATAAAATCCTAAATTTTGAAACGAATTTAGTAACAGATTTAGCGATGGATTTTCCATTGCTAATAAAATTCATGATTTAGTGATGGATTTTTCCTTGCTAATAAAATTTTTGATTTAGCTACGGATTTAGCGACGTATTTTTCCTAGCTAATAAAATCCATATTTTATCAACGGATTTAGCGAACGAATATCCCTAGCGAATAAAATACATATATTAGTGAAGGATTTAGCGATTGAATTTCCCGAGAAAAAAAATCCTTAATTTAGTGATGGATTTAGCAATGGAATTTTCATAGCTAATAAAATCCGTAATATAGTGATGAATTTTCTCTACCTTATAAAATCTATAATTTAGCTACAGATTTAGCGACGGTATTTCCCTAGCCAATATTTAATTATATAATTTTTTTTATTTATTATTTGTTTTAATATTTTATTTAATTTTGTTTATTAAATGTATATTATCGGTCTATAAATGAGCAATCCTTGAAACACACATTCTCCTAGTAAAATCATAAAAAAATGATATTATAAATAATTAATTTAAATATATAAAAATACAAAAAAAATATATTAATAATGACTAATATAACTATTTTTATGATGTAATAATTTTTTTAAAAAGTATACAAAAAATTTTTCAAAAATTTTTAATTAAGAAACTAAATAAGATAAATTATAGTAACATTAAATAATTAATTTAATAAGGATAAATTTTTTTCTATATTTTACAAATTAAATTAACATACATTAAAATTTCTACTAATTTAAATGTAAATTAATTCATTGTATGATAAAATAGAAAATATTTTCAAAAAATCTAAATTGACGAATAAACTAGTAAATATTAATATTATTATAAGTATTAAAAAAATTTTATGATTATAGAAAACTTTTAAAAAAATAAATAATACAAATTTTGAAAATCTTGAAATATAATAAAAATTTAATTTTTTAAATAAAGTAAAAAGAAAATAAAATAATAATTATAAATAGATACATAGATGTTTAATCCTACTAAAATTTATAAAAATTTAACAATTGAGTCATATTTTTACAATTAGCTTTTAATATTAAGTATTTATTAAAATAATAAATATTACTTTTTTTAATTATTTTCACTTTACGTAAGTTTTTGAATTTTAAAAATTATTAATGATATCAAATAATATGGAATTTTATGCGTTTAAAATTATTTCATATTATCTTCGTAAAAATTAATATGAATTCTTAAAAATTTATAACCATAAAATATAATTTTTTATATAATTTTTTACATTAAGAGTATTTTATAACTTTTAGGCGAGGGCTAGAAGATAAATCATCTTTTCATTTGTCTTATTATATGAAGTTTGTTAATTTTGTACCTATTTGATATTTTTTTAAGGCTAAACATATTTTTTTTATTGTTTATATATTTATGTTTAATTAATATTATAATAAAAAATTATAAGGTATTTTTTTTTTCATTTGTACCTTGCTACACGCACATTAATTTTGTTGAAAAAATTTTGATAGTAAATAAAATTAATGAGTATTTTTTTATTTTATATATATATATTGTTTATTTAATGTTTTAATAATTAAAAATATAAATATTTTTCTAAAATATACATTCTCTCTCTCGACTTGATGCATCTCTAACAGAACTGAATTCCTCAACATTCAAAAATCTATCTCTCGACGCCGATTCAACTAAAATTAATTCCAAGTTTAAGTTGTAATTTGTTATTGATTTGAAGAGATGTTTATACAATTGTTTTTTATTGATTATCTTGGATTGCTTAATCGAAGAGTAAGTGTTTTTATTCATTTTTTTTGTTTCGAATTTCTTCTTTAATCATCAAGGTAGGCTTGGATTTCGTATATAAACTTATCCGTATACATGCTTCATGCACTAGTGATATAATGCGTTATCATTATGTGGATTTGATGGTGACCGTATACAAAAACAATAAATAAACAAAATATTTACTTAGGTATGCCGACTTGATATCTATAAAAATAGCATACATCAATATGCATGTGTATTTTATACATAACTAGTATACATACTTAGGTATGTCGACTTGATATCTACAAAAAATATTCTAAAATGAGTAATGATTGAATTCAAAAATAAAATAAAATAAAATAAAATAGATAAAATAGACAAAATAGACAAAATAAACAAAATTGACAAAATAGACAAAATAGACAAAGTAGACAAAATAGACAAAATAAACAAAATACACAAAATACACAAAATACACAACATATACACAACATATACACAAAATACACAAAATAGAAAAAATAGACAAAATACACAAAACACACAATACACACAATACACACAATACACACAATACACACAATACACACAAAACACACAATACACACAATACACACAATACACACAATACACACAATACACAAAATACACACAATACACACAATACACACAATACACACAATAGACACAATACACACAATACACACAATACACACAATACACAAAATACACAAAATACACAAAATACACAAAATACACAAAATACACAAAATACACAAACTACACAAAATACACAAAATACATAAAATACACACAATACACACAATACACACAATACACACAATACACACAATACACACAATACATAAAATACATAAAATACATAAAAGACATAAAAGACATAAAAGACATAAAAGACATAAAAGACCTAAAATACATAAAATACATAAAATACATAAAATACATCAAATACATAAAATACATAAAATACATAAAATACATAAAATACATAAAATAAATAAAATAAATAAAATAAATAAAATAATAGTTTAGCATGTCAAATTAAATTAAACTGATTATACTCGATTAAATCATTTTGAACTATTCTATCAACTTCTAGAAAACTCAATAATATTCACATATGTAATTGAGAATAATTGAGTATTAGTTTCTCAATTCTCTTTGAAATGTTCTCATGATATATGTTGTTGTGTGCTAGGAACCCCAAATCACTTTTATTTATAGGCAAGATTCCAATTTTTTTAATTTTTGATGCAATATTTAGTAAGCCAACACATAGCTTTCACATGTCAAGTCAATCCTTGGTAGGTATACACATCATCATGTAACAAACACACTTTCAAGCACTTGGCATTAATGCATGAGAACACATAGTAAGCACATAATCAATACTTATCACTAATATAAGCCAAGACATGGAAATCTTACATACTAACACATGATATTCATGCAAGTAAGCATGTGATAAGCTTGTAAGTCAACATATGATATAAAAATAATTATTCTTTTTAATTTTTCCATAGACTTTATTGTCATTTTCCTACATGATTCATTTATATACTTATGGTTGCACTTATCTTTAATAAAGATTATCATGGTGGGTGTGTTTGTGTGTATGTGTAAAGATTTATATTTACCATTTATCTAACATTTTGTAAATTAAATTTATCTTAGAATTATCTCAAACATAATAACTTCATATTTATGTTTCTTGAAATAAAACACTTATATTTCTAATAATTTTAATATTCTTTCAATAGATGTCTCATAGTGTGTGATTCCTTATGATCTCTCGTATTAGTGACGAGTGGACTTATTTAATCAAGTTTAGTAATATTAAAATAATGATTTTATACTGATATAATAAGATCAACATATAGCAATGTGTCATGGACACTCAAGCTAAGATAGTATAATAGATATGAACCAAACTTTTTTGTACATAACTACTATCATGAATAATATTTTTAATAACAAATAGCATGGTAATAATAATCCAAACCAACAACATGGTAGACTGATCGACAAAAGATGATGAATGCTCTAACACTGAAAATATGAGTCCGATCCTCGTAGATGTTGGATACATTTTCCATGGAGTTATCATTTGTCATGTTGTTCAGATGTTGAGACGTGAATTTTACCTATTCTAATCATGAAGCCTCATAGCTTATATACGAGCCAAAAAATAATTTTGGGTTGAGATTGGGAGAAGGGTAGGTAGATAAAAAAAATATAATATTTTAAATATATAACATTTTTGATTTAGATAGAGGATATAAAACTATTAAAAATATTTAGAAATTTTTAATGTTTATAATCCCCACAATGTTATGCTATACAATAAATTTTTTTCTACCAAAAAATGTTTTATTAACTTCAATTTATGATTTTCCATAACAATATAGTTTATTATTACTCTAACAATTCAACTTCTACCAAATTTATATTAACTATAATTTATACCATTAACAACTATGGATTATGAAGTGTTTGGGTATCTCTGTAAGGTTGATGAATTTCATGTCATACAAGAGTATTCTCTTTAAGATAACATTCATTAGGACACCCTTTATCCTGCCGTGTTAATAACATCATCTTTTTACACATTGTAATTTTTCTGTGCTGCAATATGTTTATTTTAAACAATTTATAAAACTAATAAATATGAGTAGTAATTGTTAGTTGAACGTTGTAGTTATTAGTTGAGTACGATAATTATTAGTTGTGACCTACAAGATTGAATCTAAGTTTCATATTTAACAAAATTTGTGGCAGATATTTCTTGTAATAAATAGTAATAAAGAATATAAAAAAATATGAGAAATATTATGAAAATGTATGTATCATTAATGAAACATTAATTTATAGCACTAGCGAATATATGTGAGTACTCTTTTATGTGAGTACTCTTTTATTGTTTAATATGATATAAACATATTTACTAATTAATTTTTAGTTGAGAACATATATTATTAAATATTATTTCATATCTTAATAAATTAAATATAAATTATTATAATTTCAAGAACATCAATACAATATAATAAAAAAATAGTAACATATCATAAAAATACAACAAAATGAATTATAAAGAACATTTATAAGTTGTAAATAAAAATAAAAATTTTAAAACTATTGAGAATTATATTGTATTTTTATATTTTTTTATCTTGAGATAATAGGATGAAATGATTTATATAGATTAATAGTATTTATAGTTTCTTTTTGTATTTATATGTGAATTTTTTTTATTTAATAAATGATAATATCATTTTATAATTTTTTTTCATAATATTATATTATTGTGAGTTTTTATTTATTTTATTCAGTTGTTTTATTTTTTATAGTAATACTCAATATGTATTAATCTTCATATTTTTCTTCAATATATATATATATCTATGGACATGCATATATATGGAAAAAAATTTATGATGCTTTAGCAGAACATTTCTTTGCTATAGAAGCAGTAGTAAATGGCCATTCAAAGTAACATTCTACTCATATGGAAAATTGTAGAAATATAGTATTTCTTCTTCTCTCTCTCTCTCTAAACATCATTGCTGCTCATATTTTAGTTATTTTTTAAAGTTGTATGACCATATATAAATATTTATATAATTATATATAAATAATTGTATAACTTTATAACACTCTATATAATTAAATATAACTATATTTGTAAGTATGTATACATATATGTAAATTTATATATTTATTTATAACATTATATATTTATGTATAACTATTTGTATTGAATATATCTATATATAACTATATATTTAACTATATAAAAATATTTATAGTTATATATACTATATGTATAATAACATATAACTATAAATAATTATATCTTATTATATGTATTAGTATAAAAGTTTTATACATAACTATATTTAAATATATAATTTACAACTTATATTTAATATCCATTTCTATATATTAGTATTCATAAATGTATTTTACTATATCTATACCTATACATAACTATAGGTATAGATATATAAAATTCTATAAATAAATATATATACCTACATGTATGAATATAAGTTTAACTATATGTGTAACTATATGTATAACCACATGTAACTATATTTAATATTACATGTATAACAACATACAACATTATGTTTAATTATATGTGTATAACTATTTATAAATATTTTTAAAACTAAATAAAATTTTATATAATTAAATATAACTATATTTTTAACTATTTATACATATATGTATACATATATGCAAGTCTATATACTTGTTTAAAAATTTTTATATATTTATCTATAACTAAATATAACTACTCATATGTATATATATATATATATATATATAACTAAATGTTTAATAATATATAATTTTTTATAACTATATATATTATATGTATAATAACATATAACTATACATAATTTTATATTATTAATGTATAACATATATTTAAATATATAATTAATAACATAATTTAATATACATTTTTATATATTAGTATAAAAATTTATTTTAGTATTTTCATACATATACATAACTATATGTATAAATATATGGAATTATTTGAACAAAAATATATACATACATGTATAAATATAAGTTTAACTATAAGTGTAACTATATGTATAATCACATGTAACTATATTTATAATTACATGTATAATAACATACAACATCATATATATATATATGTGTATAACTATTAATAAATATTAGTAAAACTAAATAAAACTTTATATAATTAAATATAACTATATTTTTAACTGTTTATACATATATGTAAAATCTATATATTAATTTATAACATTGTATATATTTATGTATAACTAAATTTAACTACTCGTATGTATATATATATATATATATATAACTAAATGTTTAATGATATATAATATTTTATAACCATATATATTATATGTATACTAACATATAACTATAAATAATTCTATCTTACTATATATATAACAATAAAAACTGTATACATAACTATATTTAAATAAATAATTAACAATATTTATTTAATATACAAATTTATATATTAGTATGATAAATATATTTTAGTATATTCATACCTATACATAACTATATGTATAAATATATGAAATTATATGAAAAAATATATATACATACATGTATAAATATAAGTTCAACTATACATGTAACTATAAGTATAACTACATGTAACAATATTTATAATTATATGTATAAAAACATACAACACAATGTTTAACTATATGTGTATAACTATATATATATATATATTCTTATAACTATAAAAAACTTTATATAAATAAATATAACTTTATTTTAATTATGTATACATATATGTATACATATTGTAAATCTATATTTTTGTTTATAATTTTGTATATATTTATTTATTTTTACTTATAACTACTTGTATGCATATATTTATATATAATTATATGTTTAACTATATGTAACTATTTATAACTACATTTACT
Organism: Sapria himalayana; assembly: GCA_029783825.1. Taxonomy (NCBI): domain Eukaryota; kingdom Viridiplantae; phylum Streptophyta; class Magnoliopsida; order Malpighiales; family Rafflesiaceae; genus Sapria; species Sapria himalayana. The sequence goes on from JAREIK010002684.1 coordinate 88,410, forward strand.
ATTTGTATCCTAACATATAATTATATATGGAATAATAATAATATTTTGAACTAATTTGAAATTAAATGGAAAAAGATATAATATCAACAATAAGTAAACACGTATCCTAAGAGTATCCGTTGATCAGGCTCATATATGGTATAATACAAATAAGAGTCATACTCTTACCTAATCATAGCTCTTAGGCCTCAGGCTCAAATATGAACTTATGTCTGATAAATGTTGTAATATTTGATAGGTCTATATAAATGAAATTTTATTTTATTTTATATATTTTTTAATTCTAACATTTTACTCTTTATGTGTATCTCTCTCTCTCTCTCTCCCTCTCTAATTCTTCCTGTCACTCTACTCCTCTTTTTCTTTATGTGTCACACACTCTCTCTTGTTATTTTCTTTCTCGCTCTCCTTTCTTGCTTGTTCTCTCTCCCTCTCTTTCCCTCTTTCTCTCTCTTCCCCTATGTCTTCCTTTCACCATTTCTCTTCCCCTCTCTCTCCCTCCTTCTCTATCTCCTTCACTCTCTCTCCTTCACTCTCTCTCCCCCGTCTCCCCATTTCTCTACCCCTCTTTTTCTCCCCATCTTATATCTCTCTCTCTCTCTCTCCCTCTCCCTCTCCCTCTCCTCCTTCAAACATTAAATATCTTTTTTTGCATTCATTTCTTGTGCATTATCACATTTTGCACCCTTTATCTAGTATAACTGTGATATCTATTATTCTTAATCGTGCTAAATTTGTTTTATCTCTTAATGTAGATTCTGCTAATGCAGTTCCTCGATATTCACGATATTTAATTTTTAAATATTTATCTGTAAGTAATTTTATTTAATTATTTGTATATTTTGAAGTAATAATATGTTTTATTCAAAATAATGATTGGGCTTTATTTGTTGTAAATAAAATAGGGAAAAATGAGCTTTGATCATCAGTGGATATACAAAAAGGTTATTAATTGATTTTTGAATAAATACTTTTTGACTGGGCTTGAAACTTTCATCAATTTTGTATGTAGTCAAACGAGGTTGATGGATGGAGAAAAAATTAAGTGTCTGTGTAATCATTTCAAGTGTTAGAATATCCCTTTTCATGATGAAAACACTATAAGATATCATTTGGCTCAATATGGCTTTGTGCTAAATTATTTTGTTTGGATTTATCATGGGGAAAGTACAATGACTCTAAATATTGAAAAAAAATGAGGGTATAGAATCATTTTCTTATGGTGAAGAATCATCAAACTCACACCATCGAATGATCACAAAAGTAGCTAGTGCTGACTTCAGTATGAATTACATGGATGAACCACCTAATCCTGAAGCTCATAAATTTTATGAAATACTTAAAGCTGCAGATAAAGAGTCGTGACCTGGTCGTAAAATACATTCACAATTGTCATTTGTGGCTCGACTAATGAGCATTAAGTTAGAAAATCATATGTCTGAGAAATTATTTGATCAGATGACAGAACTGATGAAGGAGATTGTTCCAAATAATAATTTGATTACTAACAACTTTTACAACACTAAGAAGTTACTATGAGGAATGAGTCTACTAGTGGAAAAAAATGATTGTTGTTTAAATGAATGCAGTTTATATTGGGGCGGTGATAGTGATTTAATTAGCTGTAAGTTTTGTGATTATACTCGATTTAAGAAGGCACCTCGTGTTGAAGATAAGCAAAAAAAATTAAAGGTTATCTTTAAGAAGATGTATTATTTTCCATTAATTCTTCGATTACAGAGACTATATGCATCAAATGCTATAGAAAATGATTTTAGGTGGCAATCTGAGCATGATGTTGAAGAAGGGACAATGTGTCATCCATCAGATTCACCAGCTTGGAAGCATTTTAATTATATACATCAAGATTTTGCAGTATAAAGTTGAAATGTGTGATTGGGTCTCTACGCTAATGGATTTCAACCATATGGGCAATCGGGACAATAGTATTCAACGTGGCTAGTGATAGTGACACCTTATAACTTGCCTCTGTGGTTTTGTTTGAAGGAGCAATATATGTTTTTGTCAATATTGGTTCTAGGGCCAAAAAATCCGAAAGACATGCAGGATGTTTTATTACAGCCTCTTATTGTAGAGTTAAATCATTTATGAGATGTTGTAGTGAATACATATGATATCTCAAAGAAGAAAAATTTCATTATGCGAGCAGCTCATATGTGGACGGTAAGTGACTTTTCTATATATTCAATGTTGTCTGGCTGGAGTACCGTAGGGCGATTCGCATGTTCGTATTGCATGGAAAATTCTGATGCATTTACCCTCAAATTTAGTGGTAAATAGTTATGGTTTGATTATCATCGTAAGTTTCTACCTACAAATCAATCATTTTGAAGAAATAGAACTGCATGTTGAAAAATTAAAACTATGATGACTGTTGCACCAGCAGTTCATTCAGGACATGATATTATGATAGAGATTCATAGTTTGGGTTTGAAGAAGGTAACTGAAAAGGAAGCTACTAGAAGTAATCGACCAATAAGCAAATTATGAAAGAGATTCAAGAGATGATATTTGCGACTTGCCTTATTGGAAGTACAATTTAATTCATCATAACTTAGATGTAATCCATATTGAAAAAAATGTTTTTGACAATGTTTTCAACACTATCCATAATGTAGACAGAAAAATAAAAGACACTTTAAAATCAACATAATAGTTGATTGTTTACTATGGGTGTCCTGAATTGAAACTGAATAATGAAACCGAAAAATTTCCAAAAGCTTGCTACACACTAGATAAGAATGCAAGACAGATATAGTGTGAATGGGTTAAAAATTTGAAATTTCCTGATGGATATGTGTCAAATATGGGTAGATTCATGGATATGAAGAATCTTAAGTTATTTGGAATGAAAAGTCATGACTGTCATGTATTTATACAGAGATTAATACCAATTGTATTCCGTAAATTACTTCCACTAAGTGTTTGGAAGGTCCTTACAGAACTTTGTTTTTCAAATAGCTAACTGAAACAACAATCAAAATAGATGACATGGTGAGGCTGGTGAATGACATTCCACTTATTATTTGTAAACTTGAACGGATATTCCCACAGAGTTTTTTTGAGTCGATTAAGCATTTGCTGGTCCATTTGACATATGAAGCAAGGATTACATGGCCGATGTAATTCAGGTAGATGTATATATTTAAGAGGTAAATACATATATATTGCTATGTTTTATTATTAAGTACTTTAAGTATATTGCTAACATTATGTTTTATTATTTGGGAGGTAAATATATATATATTGCTAACATTATGGATGTAGGTATCTTCATAAGTTGAAATTGAATGTTATAAACAAGGCAAAAGTTGAAGATTCAATTTTCAATGCATATTTAGTAGAAGAAGCAACATCATTTTGTTTTTTTTATTTTGAGGATCATGTCAATACAAATAATTGAAATGTGCCATATAATTATGAAGGTCATGTGATGGTAGAAGATGATTTTATGGACAAACTATCTATCTTCAAGCACCCTAAAAGAGCATTAGGAACAAAAATGAAAAGACGTATGATAGATGAACAGAGCAACCTGTAGCTATGTTTTACTTACTTATGAGGAGGTTGCACCATATATTGAGTATGAATGCACAAAATGGTTGCAGGTTTAATCATAGTTTAATTTTATCTTTAATAGGAATTATTAAAAATTGATATATATTTTTTTCACTTTTTATATTCAGTATTTATGTTTGGCAGTTAAAATATAAGCATCCAGCAATTTCCAGCAATGATGTCGATTATGTGCTAGAAACTAAATTTGCGAATTGGTTAAAAAATTATGTGAGTATAATTAAGTTTTATATTTTTGAATTATTTAATTTATTAGTATCTTTTATTTGTTAATATCATTTTTTAATTTATGTCACATGCAATTGATCCTTCAAATGGAGATTCAAATATTTTCATTCAAAATCTAAGTTAAGGCCCGTTTAGATATGTGACAACCTATCATGGGTATTTTGTTAATGGATATAAATTTCATTCAATCGGTCACGGTTCTTCTAAAATAATAATGAATAGTGGTGTATGCATTAAAGGCTCAGGTTATAGTGCAGATGAGATTGATTATTATGGTCAACTCAAAGAAGTTATTGAGTTGGAGTATCCTGGAATCGAAAATAACAAGATTGTATAATTTAAGTGTGAGTGGTTTGATCCTATACGAAATGTGGGCACAAAGATTCATTTAGATTATAAGTTAGTGTATGTTAACCATAAACACATATATAATAGATATGAACCATTTATTATGGCAGCTCAAGCCACTTAGGTATATTATTGTACATATCCGAGTTTATCTCATGATAAGAGAGATTGTTTGGTGATTAGTAAAATCAAAGCTCGATCAAAATTTGAAGTACCAATATCGCAACAAAGAAGTACAAACTTAGAAATTACATAGGCATTCCAGGAAGATGACATAAATAATATCGAGCCTGTGAATGTAGATGAAGATCTAGAAAATTTATGTGACTCATATGGTGGCATAATAGAAATTGAAGATGACCAATTTCTATCTGAAGATGAGTTTGAACTTCTATCGGAATTAGATGAAATATCAAAAGATCCATCGGATGATGACAGTGATGCCGATAATTAAATTGTTATAATTTTATTATAAATTTAAATTATCAAATTCTTTTTATATATCTTTGAAATCTATCAGTCTGTTTTATTCAAAAATGCAAGCTTGTTATCATATCCCTATTTTTTGTTCTTTATTTTATTTTGTACATCAGATGGCACCTAAAGGACGTGGTCGTGGTGGAGGTGAACGTGGACATAGAAATGAACAAAATTCATCTAGTATGTTACATCATTTTACAGAATCAGTACCATCTCATAGCCACCATATCTAGACTTCAACATCACAATCACCATCTCCATTTCTATCACCATCACAATCATTGAGACCTTTACTATCACCTTTATCAGATGTAAGCCCATCACCCATTGTGCTTCCTACACAATATTTTGATCCATCTCTATCATTTCCACCACATTTTAGAATGATTGTTCCCCCATTTACAATACCAATGACATCATCAAATGTTGTGCCTTCCTTTGCAGTCAGTGTAAAGTTAGAAATTGAGATTGTGGATGAGAGATAAAAGAAATATGTAAAAATGGCTTGAAAAAAAATGTTGATATTACGGTCAGTGGTTTTTTTAATATTGTTATGATTTGCTTTTTTTCAATGTTATTTATTTATTTGTATAGTTTTATTCCATCTCACAAGTTTTTAACTAAAATTACTAAGGCTTTCAATAAAATGGCTGATTTTAAAGCTTTCTCCTGGAATAAAGTTTCTGAATCGACAAAAGAGTCATATTTTAATGACTTTCAGGTAAAAATAATAAAACAAAAGAATCGAAAAATAATTATCTAATTACTTAACTTTTATATTGGTTATTATACAAGTAGTAAATAATTATGTTCTTGTTGTTAGTATAAATTCTTTTGTCAATTTTCTATTTATAGAATCAGTGCACATGGGGAGCCAAATTTGATGGAGAGATAAAGTTATTATGGGAGATCAAAGCTGCTCAATGGTATTCTGATTTTGTTCATAAATTAAAAGAAAATAAAAGAAAGGCATGATTTTATATCCGAGGAAGACTGGCCTGAGTGGTATAATTATTGGGAGGAGCTAGATGTTAAGAAAAAATCAGATATTGCCAACAAATATCAACGAAGTGAGGTAGCTGGACTAGGTACATGAATCTGTCGACACACTGGAGGTTCAAAGTCGAGCATTGAGCATGCCCAAGATTTGGTACTAATTTAAAATTTTAAACATTTCTATATTTTGTGGTTGTCCTAATAGTCTAATAAATAAAATCTCTGCATGGTTTTATTAATTTTGTTTATTTTTTTTATCATTTGTTTTTTATGACTTAATAAAAACATATTCTAGGCTAGAGAATAGGGTCGAGATCCAAATATTTATTAGATTTTCAGAAAGATGCATGTGAAGAAAGTAGATGATTAGTATGTTGAAAACATGTCTCAGATGATTGTTTAAAGAAATTGTTATATTAATTAGATTTTATAAAACTACAGTACATAATTAAAATTTTTTTGAATGCAAATTATGTATTTTATTTTTTGTAAATTTAGAATAGTTTTTATCTCTATTTTATCTCAAGACCTAATGGAGGAATGTGTGACAGTTGCTCATCAACAAGTTGAGGGTTCTATGGATCTTCGACCAATTGACTATGATGATATTTATTTGGAGACATAGGAGCTCGAAAGAAGCAGGGAGTGTACAAAATCGACTCTAAGAGAGTGGCATTTTGTTGTAGCAGTCGTGCTTCTAATTCACCTGTCTAAGCAGTGGTGGATGAGGTAGTCGAACAACAAGCACTGGAAACAAATGAACGTATTGTATATATGGAGACCGAAATGAAAAAGAAGGATGAGCAGATAACTAATTTGATGGAAGAAATGCAAGAAATTAAAGAAATTAAAAATGAAATGCAACACCAAATATCATATATGGAGTCACAGTTAGTGGCATTGGAGCAACAAATAACATTCCGAGATCTAGCTATGAATCCTCGTAGGAGAGGCTAGCATTCCGTACAAATTATGAGGATGATTGAGTAAGAGAATTATTTTTGAACTGTTATTTATTTTTATCTTCGTGTATCAAATAATTATGCTATTTTTTTTGCATGTTTCAATTTCTTTATTATGGGTTTGTTCTTTGCATTTCCGATTAACCAAATTATGAATCTTTGCATGACACATTATGTGAGACAAAAGAAAAAATCATGATTCAAAGCATTCAGACATTACAATGGTCCTTCCAATGCATGGGCCCCATATTTACCGATTTCAACTTTATCAAAAAGAGGGCTAGCTTATCTTATCTTTATTATTCTAAAAACATTTTATTTTTGCACTCTCTTTATCTCTAAACATAATTTTTGGACATCTTTTGGATTTTTGTTGAAGCTGTATGACAATCAACTTTATTTTGTGTTTGTTCATGTCTATAATATTTATTTATATATATATATGTGAATATGTTTTTGTCTCTAAATTTTTTGGGTAGAGTTTTAGCAGTGGTAGTGATGGTAGTGATGGCAATGGTGGTGGTGGAAGCGGTAGTGGCGGTAGTAGTGGCAACGGTGGTGGCGGAAGCATCAGCCGCGGCAAGAGCGATAGCGGCGACAATGACAGCAGTGGCAGTAGTGGTGGTAGTGGTGGTAACAGTGGTAGAGATGACATTAGCAGCATCGATGGAAAAAGCGGCAGAAGCAGTAGTAGCACTAGCAGCGGCATCAATGGTAGCAGCGATTGCTTTGGTAGCGGTGGCAACAGCGGCGGCGGCGGTAGTGGCAACACTGGCTGTAGGAGCGACAACACTGGCAGTGGTAGCAACAGTAGCAGCAGCAACAGTAGTGATAGTGGCATCAGCATGTGGTAGTGGTAGCAGCAGTGGCAGTTGCAGGAGCGGCAGTGGTAGCGGAAGCATCAGCAACAGCAACAAATGTGGTAATACGTACGTATATAGTCAGTATATACGTACATATAATACTACATTATTTTATGTACGTATATACTGAGTATATATATGTACTCAGTACATATGTACGCATAATACTGTAGTTTATATGTACATATAAAGCAACAATATATGTACAAGTGAAATGCTATTATATATGTACATATTTACTGCAGTAATATATATTCATCAAAACATAGTTTTTTTTATTTATTTTGATTTGATTTGGTGGTTTAAATTTCATACATATATGGTACCACATTATTTCCCATACAAAGCTTGTATAAGTGAATACATATTTCAACAAACATGATGCACCATGCCTCAGACAACATTTTTGCCGTAGAAAGTTGGTGGTTGGATGAGTAAAGAAAGAAAAAGCAACGTCAATACATTGATAGATTATACTTTATACACAGTCGGTAGATACATTGATTAAGAAGTTGTAATCTAATTTTTATTATTTTTTTTGTTTTATTTATTTATTTAAAATATTGTATTAAAATAAGTTTTTAAATGAATTTTTTTTGTTTAATTTAAAATTTTCATTTATATTTTCTATTTCTATTAAATTTCATTTAAAAATATTAAATTATTTAATTAATTTTTTGTTGAAACTGTATGAAAATAAATTGTAATTTTTGTTTGTTAATGTCTTATAATAACTATTTTTTTATTTCTGTGAATATGTTTGTGTTTCTCTAAATTATTTGGGTATAGTTTTAGCCTATTATAGGTATGTAAAACCCTATTATCAGTAGTGGTAGCTATAGCAGTAGCGGCAGCAATGGTAGTGATAGTAGTGGTGGAAATGGTCCCAGAAGCAGTGGCGGCGGCTATCGCACCAGCAGTGGCACTGGCAGCACTAGCAACGGCGGCAGCAGTAGCGGTGGTAGATGTGATAGCAATGGCAGTAGCTGTAGTGGAGGTAGTGAAAAAAGTAGTAGCATCAGCAAAAGTGGCGGTTGTGGGAGTGGTGGCGGCATCAGCGGCTGCAACAACAGTAGCGGCAGCAACAATAGCTGTACCAGAAGAGGTAGTGGTGGCAGCAAAGGCAGCAACATTAGTGGCAGCTACTCTGGCAATGGCAGCAGGACTGGCAGTAGCTGCAGTGGCAGTGGCAGTAGTGGCAGGTGTGGCAGCTAGCGGGAGAGGCGGCAGCAATAGCAGAAGCAGCAGGAATGGCAACAAATACGGTATATACATACGTATATAGTCAGTATATACGTACATATAATTCTGTAGTATTTTATGTACATATATACTGAGTATATATGTACTCGGTATATATGTACGCATAAAACTACTAATTATATGTACAAATAATGTAGTAATATATGTACGAGTGAAATGCTAGTATATATGTATATTTTTCTGCAGTAATATATATTTATCAAAGATAGTTTTTTTTTAATTTATTTTGATTTGATTTAGTGGTTTAAATTTCTTTTAGATGTGGTACCACATTGTTTCCCAATCGATACTTGTATATGTGAAGGGATTTTTCAACAGACATGAAGCACCGTGATAGGGACAGCTTTTTTGCAGTGGAATGTTGGTGAGCGAAGGAGCATAGGGAGAGAAAGCAACGTAATGCATTGATAGATTATACTTTATGCACAGTCGGTAGATATATTGTTTACTAAGATGCTATATAATTATTGTTATTTCTTTTAGTTATTTAAAATATTATATTAGAATATGTTATTCAATGAATTTTATTTGTTTAATTTATAATTTTCATTTATAGTTTCAATTTTTATTAAATTTAATATAAAAATATTACATTTTTAATTAAATTTTAGTTTAAGCTATATGACAATCAACTTTAATTTGTGTTTGTTCAAGTCTATAATAATTATTTTTATATATCTGTGAAAATGTTTGTGTATCTATAAATTCTTTGGGTAGAGTTTTAGCCTATTATAGGCATGTAAAAACCTATTATTAGCAGCAGTAGCATCGATGGCAATGGTGGCACCAAAAGTGGTAGTGACTAGAGTGGTGGCGGTGGCGACAGGGGCTATGGTGGCGGCAATGACAGCAGGAGCGGCAGCGATAAGAGAGGCAGCATCAAAGGTAGTGGCAGTGACAGTAGCAACGGCTACACTTGAAGTAGTGGCGGCAGTGGCGGTAGCAGCAGCTGCACCAGAAGCAGCGGCAGCACCAGAAGCAGCGGCAGCACCGGAAGTAGTAGTAGAGGCGACAATGGCAACAATTCTAGGAGTGGCAGTGGGAGCAGTAGCAACATCACCAAATGAGGTATATAAGTACGAATAAAGTTAGTATATACGTACATATAATACTGTAGTATTTTATATACATATATATTGAGTATATTTGTACACAGTTTATATGTACACATAATACTATTGTTTTTATGTACATATACTACAGTAATATATGTACGAGTGAAATGCTAGTATATATTTACTTATATACTACATGATTATATATGTATCAAAACATAACTTTTTTTAATTTGACTGAGTGGTTTAAATTTCTTACAGATATGATACCGCATTATTCCTCAAACAAATCTTCTATAAGTGATGAGATTTTTCACTAGACATTACGTGTCATGACCCAGACAGCTTTGTCACAGTAGAAAATGATGATCGGAGGAGCAGGGGGAGAGAAAGCAATGTCAATTAATAGATATATAATACTTTATGCACTATCGGTAGATACATTGATGAATAAGATTAAATAAAATTTTATTATTTTTTTTGTTTCAATTATGTAAAATATTGAATTAGAATAAGGTATTAAATAATTTTAATTTTTTATTTAATATAAATTATTTATAGTTTCAATTTTTATTCAATTTGATATAAAAATATTAAATTATTTAGCCAAAAAATATTAATATAATTTATATTCTGAAATTAATTTTGAAATTAAAATTTCTAGGGAAAAATCCATTGCTAAATTAGCTTGGGAATTTTCCCTAGCTAATTTAGCTTGGAAAATATTAAAATTAGCGACGTATTTTTCTCGTTAATTTTATTTAGCTATGTACTATAGCCGTCGGTAAAATTTCTAGACCAGCACTTTAGCTAGGAAATCATCCGTCATTATTTTCTTTTAGCAAAGGAAAATCTCATTATCTTGCTAATTTATCTAGTGAATTTGTCTTTTTTAGCAAGGAATTTTTCAGTCGCTAACATTTAAGCTAGGTACACTATATGTCGCTAAATTTTAGCAAGAAGCACTTTATATATGAAACTAATCCGTCGCTAATCCGTTACTATATCCCATTTAGCAACTGAAAATACACATTTAGCTAGAGAATTGTCCCTAGCTATATGGGGTTTTCTTGTAGTATAAATAGATAGATAGATAGATTGATTGATTGATTGATTTTTATTTTTATTTATAGATAGAATGATATCCATAATGATAGATAGTCATATAGATAGACATATAGATAGGTAGATAGATAGATAGATAGATAGATAACAGATAGAAAGATAAATAGATAGACTAATAGATAAATAGATAGCCACATAGATAGATAGATAGGCAGATAGAAAGAGAGTCAAATAAAAAGAGAGGTGGATAGATAGACAGATAGACATAAAGATAGATAGATAGATATACTTATAGATAGATAGATAGATAGGTAGTTAGATAAATTGATAGAAAGAATAAGAGTCAGATTGATAGACAGATTTATAGACAAATAAATAGACAGACAGATAGAAAGATAGATAGAAATATAGATAGATATATGGACAGATAGATAGATAGACAGACAGATATACAAATAGGTAGACAAATAGATTAACAACTAGATAAATAGATATATAGATAAATAGATAGATAGGTAGATAGATAGGTAGATAGATAGATAGATGGACATATATAGAGACAAATAGATAAATAGACAGACAGATAGATAGATAAACAGATAGATAGATAGATAGGCAGATAGGTAGATAGGCAGATATACAGATAGACAGACATATAGATAGAAAGATAGATAGAAAGATAGATATACAAAAAGAATGATAGATATATAGATGGTCAGATTGATAGACACATCGATAGACAAATAGATAGACAAAAAGATAGTTCGATCGAATGTTTGATTTATAGACTTATTGATAGATAGATTGGTAGAAATATTGAGAGAAAGATATATATAAAGATATAAAATAGGTAAATAGACATATAGATAGACACATTGATAGATAAATAAATAGATAGATAGCTAGATAGATAGATAGACATATAGATAGAGATAAAGATAGACGAATAGAAAGATAGATAGATACACATACTGATAGATAGATAGATGTACATATAGATCGGTAGATAGATAGATTGATAGAAAGATAGATAGACACTAATAATTAAATAGATATACACATAGATAGAATGATAGGTAGATTGATAAACAGATAGATAGAAAGATAGATAGTTTGATGGATAGATATATAGACAGATTGATATATAGATACATAGATAGATAGTTAGATAGATAGACAGAAAGTTAGATTGAAAGATCAATAGATAAATTGATAACCAAATAGAAAGACAGTGTGATATATAAATAGATAAATAGACAGATAGATAGACATATATATAGAAAGAAAGATAGACATATAGATATACAAATAGATATATAAGCAAATAGATATATATATATATATATATATATATATATATATATATAGACATATTTATAGATACATAGATTGATAGATTGATTGATAGATACGTAGATAAATAGATTATGGATAGATAGATTGATAAATAGATAAAAAGATACAAAGATAGATAGATAGATAAATATATTGATAGCATACAGTTAAAAATAAAAAAAATATAAATAAATTGATACACAAAAAGATATATAGAGTAATAGACAGATTAAAAGACAGACAGACAGACAGATAGATATATTAATAGATAGAATGATAGATAGAATAATATACAAATAGATAGACAAATATATAATTAGATAGATATATAGCAAGAAAGATATATAGATAGATAGTTAGATTGATATATATATATATATATATATATATATATATATATAGAAATATCGACATATAGATCGATAGATAGATAGATATATAAATAGATATACAAATAGATGGATAGTTAGATAATTAAATAGATATATTGATTGATGGAAAATATATAGATATATAGAGAGACAAATATATAGGTAGATAGATTGATAGATAGATTGATTGACATGTAGACAGATAAACAGACAGATAGATAGGCAGATAGATAGAAAGATAGATAGAAAGACAGATAGAAAGATAAATAAATAGATAGATTGAAAGATAGGCAGATTGATAGATTGATCGACAAATAGATAGATAAATAGATATATAGATAGAATCATTGATTGATAGATATATTTTTAGATAAATTTATAGATAGATTGATAGACAGCTAGATATAAGCATAGATAAATAGATAGATATACAAATATATAGATAGATTGAAAGATAGATATATAGATATAAAGATAGATACAAAGATAAATAGATACATAGATTGATAGACAAATTAATAGACAGATTAATAAACACATAGATATACTGATAGATAGAGAGACATATAGATATCCAGATAGATAGGTAGATAGCATGATAGACAAAAAGATAAATAGATAATTTAATAGATATATAGATATATAGATATATATATATATATATATATATATATATATATATATATATATATAGATAGATAGATAGATGAATAGATGAATCATTGATTGATAGACAAATAGATAAATAGATTTATAGACAGATTGATAGACAGATAGATATAAAGATAGATGAACAGTCAGATAGACAAATATATAGATAGATTTAGAGATAGATATATAGATAGATAGAAAGATAGAAAGATAGATATACAGATAGAAATATAAATAGATACATATCTTTGATTGACTGATTAATAGATATATAGAAATATAGATAGTTAGATAGATAGATAGATAGATCGATATATAGATAGAAAAATAGAATGATAGACAAATTGATAAATAGATAGAGAGATAGAGAGATATATTGATAGGCAGAATGAAAGATAGAATAATATACAGATAGATTGACATATATATAGATAGATATATAGATAGATATATATATATAAATAGATAGAGAGATAGAAAGATAGAGAGATATATAGAATGATAGTTAGATAGGCAGATAGATATATAAACAGATAGATAGAGAGAGAGAGAGAGATAAATTGACAGACAGATAGATATATATAGATAGATATATATATAGATAAATAAATATATAGAAAGATAAATAGATAAATAGATAGTTAAATAGATATACAGATAGGAAGATAGATAGATAGATATATAGATACACAAATAGATAGACAGATAGCCAGACAAATAGATAAATAAAGAGACATATAGATATAAAGATAGAAAGATAAACAAATAGATATATAGATATATAGACAGATTTATAGAAAGAGAGAAAGAAAGAAAGAAAGAAAGATAGATAGATAAAGAGAAAGCAATAGAAATAGAATGATTAATTGATAGACTGATTGATAGAAGATTGATAGATAGATTGATAGATAGATAGATAGATAAAAAGATAGATAAACATATAGATAGATAAATAGATAGGTAGATAGTCACATAGATAAATTGATAGTCATATAGATAGATAAAGATATAGAAATGCAAATAGAAGCATAGATTAATAGATAGATTGGTAGAAATATAGATTGACAAATAGACAGATATATATATATATATAGACACAGATAGAATGATAGACAGATTGATAGACAAATTGATAAATAGATAGAAATATATATAGAAGATAGATAAATAGACAAATTGATAGAAACATAGATAGATAGAGAAATAGACTTATAGATAGACAGATAGATACATAGATAGCTAGGTATAAAGATTGATGGACAGAGAGATAGAACGATAGATTGATAGAAAGATAAACATATAGATAGATATCTATATAGACAAATACATTGATAGATAAATAAATAGATTTATCGACAAATAGATTGTTATATAAATAGATAGATTGATAGATAGACAAATAAGATATATAGACAGATTTATAGATGGATTATAGACATATTGAAAGAAGTAAATAATGATAGAAAAATAGATAGATAGATAGAATGAATTAATGAAAGATAGATTGATAGATAGATTGATAGAAAAATTGATAGATGAGTTCATAGATAGATTGACCTAAAGATTGATAGATAGATAGATATGCATATTGATAAATAAATAGATAGACAAATAGATAAATAGACAGATTGATAGATAGCTAAATAGACAAATAGATCGATAGATTATATGAAAAAAAGAAAGAAAAATAGATAGACAGACAAACATATAGATATAGATAGATATACTGTTATACAAATGGATAGACAAATAGACAAATTAGAGAGGCAAATAGGTAGTCAAACATACAGAAAAACAAATAGATGAACAAATAGATAGATAGACAAATAGATGAATAGATAGACATACAAATAGATTGATAGACATGTAGACAGGCTGAAAGATAGATAGATAGATAGATAGACAAATAGATAGGGAGATATATAGATAGTTTGATAGACAAATGTATAGATAGATTGATAGATAGATTAATAGGTAAATTGATAGAAAGAAAGAAAGCTAGAAAGATAGATAGATAGACAGATAGATAGATAAATAGATAGACAATTAGATAGTAAAATAGATAGACAAATAGTTAGACAAATAGATTAGTAGATTATTAGACAAATAGATAGTTAGTTAAATAGATAGATAAATAGATATACAGATAAATAGATAAATACATAGATAGATAGATATACAAATAGAAAGACAATTAGATAGAAAGTTAGATAAATAGAAAGATAGATAAACAGATAGAGAGAGAGATAATTATATATTTAAAAAGACAGATAGAAACATAGATAGGTAGACAGAAGGATTGCCAAATAGATATACTTATATATAGACAAATAGATAGATAGTTAAATAGATAGATAGATTGTCATATAGATAGATAGAAAGATTGACAAATTGATAGACAAATAAAAAATATATACAGTCATATTGATCGATAGAAAGAAAGAAAGATAGATAGATAGACAGACAGACAAATAGATATAAAGATTTACATATCGATAGACAGATAAATATATAGATAGATAGATACATAGATATATAGATAGGTAGATGTATATATTTAAAAATGGATACATACATAATATATAGAAAGATACATAGAAAGATTGACAGATAGGTAAAAAAATAGATATATAGATAGATAAAAAGATTGACAGGTAGATAAAAAAATAGATATATAGATATATAGATAGATAGATAGACACGTAGACAAATATATAGATAGATAGAAAGATAGATAGACAAATAGATAGATACATACATAGATAGATATATAGACTTATAGATAGATAAATAGATAGACAAATAGATAGAGAGATAAAAAGATAAATAAATCAATAGACAGAATGATTGATTGAGAGATAGACACATAGATATACAGATTGATAGTTAGATAGATAGATAGATAAATAGATAGATCGACATATATATATAGATAGTTAGATAGATAGATAGATAGATAGATAGATAAATAGATAAATAAATATATATTTATATAGAAAATAGATAGATACATAAATAGATATATTGATAGAAACACAGACAGACAGATATATAGATTGAAATATAGAAAGATATATAGATAGTTAGATATATATATATAGACAAGCTAGATAAATTGATAGTCAGAGACATTTAAAAAATAGACAAATAGATTGATAGATAGATTGATGGATATATAGATATAAATAGATAGTTAGTCTGTTAGTTAGTCATGGAGGCTAACACTCATGCATGTAGGCAGACATAGAAGCAAATAAACACAGACAAACAAACATACAAATAGATAGACATACATACAACCATATAAACAGACATACAAATATAAAATAGACATAGAAATAGAGATACACACTACAGATAGGCAGATATATATATATTGATAATTAGATTAATAGATAGATAGATTGATATATAGTTATATAAACAGATTTATAGACATATTGATAGATAGATAGATCGATTATTAGTCATATAAATAGACTAATATATTGATACATAGATAGATAGACATACAAACAAATAGATATATTGATAAATAGAGAGAGATAGATAGATAGACAAATAGAAAGACGAATAGATAGATAAATAGATTGATAGACATATTGATAGAGTGATAGATAGACATATAGTTAGTTAAATTGGTAGTAATAATGATAGACAGATTTATAGACAGATTAATAGACACATTGATAGATAGATTGAAAGAGAGATTGATAGACATATATATGGATAGATAGATAGACCAAAAGATTAATAAATAGATTTAAAAATAGATCTATATATAGATAGATAGATATAGGGAATATATTTAAATAGATAGATAGACAAATAGAAAGAAATATATAATATTTGATAGATAGACAAATGACTTTCATATAGATAGATAAATTAATATATAGATAGAAAGACAGACAGAAAGATAGATAGATAGATAGATAGATATAAAGAGAGATAAAAAAATAGATATTCATATTGATAGATAGATTTATAGATATATACTTATATAGATATATTGAAAATAAATAGATAGTCAAATATATAGATAGAATGAAAGATATACAGATAGATAGATAAACAGATAGACATAAAAAAGACAGAGATATATAGATAGATAGATTGATATATAGATAGATAGATAGATAGATAGATAGACAGATAGATAGACATATAGACAGATAGATAGTTATAAATATACATTGATAGAAGAAAGATAGTTAGATAGATAGAAAGATTGATTGATTGACAGATAGATTGATAGACAGATAGATAGAAAATTAGATAGATAGATAGACATACATACAAATAGATAAACAAACACACAGATAGAAAAATAGAAAAACAGATAGAGATATAGACAAATAGATTGATAGACATACAAATAGATAGAAAGATTGTTAGTCGGTCAGTTAGGTAGGTATGCAGACAATCAAGTAGGTAGACACACAGACAAATAGATAGAAAGACAAGCAAATAGAAAGTTATACAAATAAACATATAGACATACATATAAATAGGTAGACAAACAAACTCATAGAAAGATTATAAATAGGCAGTTATATAGTCAATTTGATAAATAGATTAATATACAGATTGATAAATAGATAGATAGACATATAGATAGATAGATATATAGATTTATATATAGTTAGATAGATAGATAGATTTATATATATATACTAATATATAGATAAATTGACAGACAAATATATTGACAAATAAATAGACAGATAAATTGAAAGAGAGATAGATAGATAGATCGATAGATAGATATATTAATAGACAAATAGAAATTTAAATAGATAGATATAATGATATATACACATATAGACAGACAGATAGATAGAAAATAGCTAGATATATTGATAGAAAGAATGATAAACCGAATGATATAAAGATTGACAGACATATTAATAGACTGATAGACAGATACATAGATAGATAGATAGCTATATAGATAGATAGATAGATAGATTAATATATAGACAGATCGACAGATACATAGATAGATTCATAGACAAATTGAGAGATAGATTGATGGTCATATAAATAGACAGACATATAGATAATTCAATAGATAGATAGAAAAATTGATTAATAGATAAGTAGATAAATAGATAGAAAGACAGATTGATAGACAAATTGATATACAGATAGATTGACAGTTTGTTAGACAAACAGAATGATTGATTGATAGTTAGATAGATCGATATATATATAGATAGATAGATAGATAGATAGACATATCGATAAACAAATAGATAGATAGATAGATAGACAGATAGATAGATATATATATATAGACATATAGATAGACATATAGATATATTGATAGACAGATAGATTGAAAGATAGATAGACTTATAGATAGATAGATATATAGATAGATAGATAAAAAATTGAAAAAAGATAGATATAAAGATAGATAGTTAGATATATAGATTGATAGATAGACATATAGATTGATTGATAAATAAACGAATAGATAGACAAATAGATTGAAAAACATTCAAATAGATAGATAGTTAGACAAAAGGTTGACATACAATCAGATATATAGGCATACAATCTTAAGATATATAGATAGACAAGTAGATAGTTAGGTATGTAGGTAGACATAGAAAAATAGACAAATAGATAAACAAGCATACATAAAGAGAGACAAACAAAAAAATAGATAGGCATACAAATAAACACACAAAAAGACAAACATATAGATAGTTTACAAATAGGAAGATATATCAACAATTTGATAAAGAGATTAATAGAAAGAATCATAGATAGATAGACAAAAAGCTAGATTATTTGAGAAAAAAAATAATTTACAGATTTATTGACAAATAAATAAAAAAATAGATAGATAGAAAGATGGACAATTAGAGAGAGATATAGATAGATAGATAGTAGAGAAAATAGATAGGTAGGTAGATATACAAATAATTAAAAGATAGAAAAATATATAGATAGATAGATAGATAGATTGCTTGATAGATAGATAAATAGACAGATATATAGACAGGTAGATATTTTGATCGAATGATTCATTGATATATAGATAGATAGATTGATTGATTGATAGATAGATTGATAGATAGATAGATAGAAAGCCATATCGATAGATAGATATATAGATTGATAGATAGACAGATAGATAGATAGATATATAGATAGATAGATAGAGAGTTTGATAAAAAATAGATAGATAGATAGATTGATACATTAATAGATAAATAGTCAGATAGATAGAAACGTAGATAGATAGATAGACAGAAAGATTGACAGAAAGATTGACAGAAAGATAGACAGATAGATAGATTGCCAGCAGCACTTATAGATAGACAGACAGAAAGAAAAATAAACAAACAGATAGATAGATTGACAAATAGAATGATAAACATACAGATAGTTAGAAAGATAGTCAAACATTCAGTTAGGTAGGTATGTAGGTAGACAGTCAGGTAAGTAGACACATAGACTAGTTGTTAGATAGACAAGCAAGCAGACAAATAAATAGATAGACATGCAAATAAATAGGTAGACAGATAAACACATATAGAGACTATAGATTTGTAGATATATAAATAATTTGATAAATAGATTAATAGACACATTGATAAATAGATAGATATATAGACATATTGATAGACAGATATATAAATAGATATATAGATAGATAGATCTTCAGATAGATATATAGATACATATATTAATATATTAATAGATAGACATATATATAGATAGACAGATAAATAGACAGATAAATAGACAATTAAAAAGATAAATAGATAGATAGATAGATAGATAGATATATATATGTATATATATGTATATATATATATATATATATATATATATGTATGTATATATATATATATATATATATATATACATATACATATAGATGAATAGATAGATTGAAAGATAGCTAGATAATATGATATAAAGAATGATAGATAAAATGATGGAGAGATTGATAGAAAAATTAATAAATAGATAGATAGAAAGATAGAAAGATAGATATATTGATATATAGATAGGTAGATATATACATAGATAGTTTGATAGATAGATAGATATACAGATAAATGAACAAATGGATTGGTAGAAAGATAGATAGACATACAGAAATTAATACATATATATAGATAGATAAATAGACAAAAAGAATAAAAATAGTTAGAATGATAGATATATAGAGAGATAGATTGATACATATATTAATAGACAAATAGATATATATATATAGAAAAATAGAATGATTAATTTATAGTTAAATAGATAGAGAGATAGATATATAGATAGACATATCTATAGACAGATAGACACACAGATAGATATATATATTCAGATAGATAGATTTATTGATTAATAGACATATAGATAAACAAATAGATAGATAGATATATATAGACAGATAGATAGACATATAGATAGATATATATATATATATATATAGACATATAGAAAGATATATAGATAGATAGACATATAGATAGATAGATAGATATATAGACATATAGATAGATAGATAGATAGATATATAGACATATAGATAGATAAATAAATAGACAAATAGATAATCAGATATAAAGAAAGAAAGATAGAAATATAGATAAATAGCTAGACAGAAAGATAGACAGATAGATAGACATGTAGATATACAAATAGATAGACAAATAGATAGATAGATAGATAAATATACATATAGATAGATAGACAAATAGATTGATGGATAGAATGTCTAATAGATAGACATATATATAGATAGATAGATAAATAAATAAAAAGAAGATAAATAGATAGATATATAAATAGCTAGATAGTTAGAAAGGTAGATAAACTGATAGACAGATAGACAAATAGGCAGTTAGATAGATAGTCATATTGGATAACATAAAAATAGATAGTTAGATAAATTGCTATACATACATATAGATAGATAGACATACAATCATTTAGTCAGTTAGTAAGGCAAGTAAATAGTCAGGTAGGAATCCAGATACACAGACAAATAAAAAAATACACTGACAAATAGACAAAAAGATAGATAAGAAAATAGATAGATAGATATGCAAATAAATAGACACACAGACAAACATAAAGACAAATTGCAGATTGGTAGATATATAGATAGATTGATAAATAGATTAATAGATAGAATCATAGATTGATAGAGAAATAGAAAGACAATAGTTCGATAGATAAACAGATAGATAAATAAATAGCTTGATAAATTTATAGATAGAATGATATAAGATTGATAGAAAGATAGATAGACATATAGATAGATAGATGGACAAATAGATAGAAATATAGATAGATAGAAGGATAGACAGACAGGCAGGTAGATAGACAAATAGATAGAAAGATATAAAGATAAATAGATAGATAAATAGATTGATAGATTGATAGACATATAGATAGACAGGTAGATAGATAGATAGAATGATTGATTAATAGATAGATAGATAGATTAATTGATAGAAAGACATATTGATAGATAAATATATAGATAGATAGACAGACAGACAGATAGATAAATATATAGATAGATAGACAGATATATAGATAAATAGATAGATAGATTTATAAATGATAGATATATAGATATATAGATAGATAGATAGATTGATTGATTGATTGCTTGATAGATAGATAAACAAATAGATAGACATATAGATAAACAAATAGATAGACATATAGATAAACATATAGATAGACAAATTGCTAGATATATTGTGAAAAAAAATGATAGTCAGGATAATAGATAGATAGATACACATATATAAAGATAGATAGATGGACAAATAGATAGAGAGATAGATAGATAGGTAGACAAATAGACAGACAGGCAAGTAGATAGAAAAATAGATAAAAAGATAGATCGATTGGCAGATTTATAAATAGATAGATAGATACGTAGATAGATAGAATGATAGATAGATAGATTAATTGATTGACATATCGATACATAGAAAAATTAATAGATGGATAGACAGATAGATAGATTGATAAATAAATATATTGATAGATAGACAAATTAGATAGATATAAAGACACTTCAAGAAAAAGCCCAAATAGCTAGAGAAATTTGACTAGCAATATGGGCTTTTCCATTGCTAAAAAGGAATAATGACTGAAATTATCCAAAGCTAAAGTGCTCATCTCATAATATTAATCAGAATATAATTCCTTATAATTTTTTTATCCACAAAAATTCCCTAGCTAATTATTTTTTTCCTTGCTAATTTTGATCTTAATTAAGAATAATAATTAATATTATTCCACTAGATACATACATATAATTCCCTAGCTAATTAGCGAGGAAATATTCTCTAGCTATTTTCATTCCAAAGCTATTTTTACAATTTTTTTTACAAAAAATTTGATTACATTTTTTTAAATTTTTATATTAAATTGAATAAAAACATATACTCAAAACAATTTTTTATAATTAACAAAAAGCAAAAAAAATTGAGAAATTATTTTGATATAATTGTTACATAGTTAAAGCAAAAACATAACATAGGTATATAATCATTTAAAATAAAATCATCATTCTCATCATTAGCTGATGCATTTGTGCTAGCCTCTCCTGCGTTGTTTCTCTACTGGAACTCTTTGTGCTATTTGTCTCATCGATGCTGCTAACTCTAACTCAATATAGGACTGCTACTATTGTATTACATATGGTACTTCTCAATAAATTTATTTTGAACTTCTTCAACAACATAATTATCAACACTAAAATCACGAATCAAAGCCACAATATTATAAACTAATGAAGGCAACTCTAAACACAAAAGAAAACCTAACACATTGAAGGAAAATATTACTTAATTTCTATATGCACTGGTTGACCAAATCCAGCAGCTAATGCATCTACAACAAGTTTATCTCCTAATTTTACGCACTTTACCGATATCTTTTCATTCTTTTTAAGGGCTGCATATATGAAATAGTACTTATCATCGAACATTTTCTGGTCCCACATCCGAGTCCAACACCATGTTTTCCCCTTTACTATTAAGGATCAAGACACTCATTGGAGCCTCCAAGTGTCTTACTCCATCCCCATAAGCTAACTAATTTCATTATTCTGAGATACCACGCTTATGTGTCCCATGTTTCCCAAACAAAGATGAATATTTATTCACCATATCCAACAACTCAAACCTAGCAAACTGATATGATGCAATCAATTAACTAGATACATAAAATGATACACAAACTGATTATCAACTTGTTTTTTTAAACAAGAATACTACCACATGAAAATAATTGACACTAAATGTAAGGTGAAATATAGAGGAAAGCAGCAAAATCAAATAAGAATCAGCAGAGCAAACAATTGGTGCAAAATAGAAGAAAAAGAAGGTAGCTTTGCCTGTCCATCATGCACCCTTGTTGTTGTAGTTGAGCAGCCAGCACTAGCATCAAAATGTCCACCTTAAAAAATAAACAAACACCAAAAACAAGAACCACAACTGGGAGAGTGGTTGCATCAATTTGTGGTGGCTCACAGTAAAGTATGTAATTTGGCATTCTTTTGGTCTAATATGGCTCTCCTCTTCTCGGCACAAGCTCAAACTACATCAATTTTAAGCCTCAAACAATATCAACACAAACACAAAAATAGTCTTTTCACAACAAAAACATTTTAAAAAACAAAATCAAAATCAAAATACTAATCAAAATACTGGATGAGTCATCACCTCGGTATGTTGTGCACCACCACCATGCATATGTAGGTGACTATGCATGCCTCCTATCACACATTGTGCATGCATACTACCCTTATGCAAGAAGTTGTTGCCCATATTGTGCATGCACCTGCTACCTTGTATTTCTTTTGTTATTACAGATAGTGGTGGGCGACCTTCTAGGATTTGTAATTTCTAACTCACATATATATACATACATCTAATATTATGTTAGCAATTAAAATACAAAAATAAAAATAAAATATACACTCAATAATCAAAATGTCACATAACTAAAATTCTTATCTGATTGACAAAATAATTAGTGAAGCTCAATTTTAAGTAATCTCTTTAAAAGTATCCAAAATAAAAAAAAAAATAAAAAAAATCAACAAAAATAATATATTCTCTCAACACATGTTCATATATAAATTGCTATCTCCTCAAATGTTATTATATTTAACATTTTTCAAAAGACTAAATTGACTCTCTTATAAATAAAGAATTATGATGGATTTACTATCAAAACTAAGAGGAGCTCAAATAGAGTGTGAGAAACAAGTGCAAAATGTTCATCAACCTCAAAAGAGATCTCAATCTTTCATAGCTTATCACATGTCTAAGTATGTTAAATACAACATGATATAAATTTATTATAAAAAATTTATTAAACTAATTATACAGATAATATATGTAATATAAAATTAGATATTACAAGATATTTGAACTTTTTTATGACACTCTCATATTTAATAGATTAAAAATTATTTCTTTTGTGAAATAGAATTAATTTTTTATGAACATATGTTATCATTATTCCAAAAAAAATATAAAAATATACAAAAAAGTCTTGCATTTCAACTTTCATAGAAAAAAAATATTAATTAGACTCAAATGTATTAAGTTTAAGGGAAAACAATTGCATAGAATGTATCAATCTATGCTCATGGAAAATAGATCAATAATAAGTTTAAGTAATTGTTGTTTTCTAATTTATATTAATCATGCTTAGTGATGGATTAGCCATTTTACAAAATAATTGGGTCAATTAATTAGGTCATGAGTCATGAATGCCCAAAAACAACTCATGGCTAGGTCCTAAGTAGCTCTGCACATGCATTGTCTTGGGTAATGAGTCAGAATGGTCCGACCATGACCTTAGCACAAAAAAATCTTAGGCAAGAGTAATGGGTCACAAGTAGCACATTGGGCTAGCCCACACCACAACCACAAATGGCATATAGCGCCACTAAATGTGGCTCAGCAAAACCCATGGTCTCATGCCATACACGACCATGCCATGCTGAACTAGTTAGACACTCATACCCACGATAAAATGCTCATAAGAGTGCCACAAGGACTGTGTCACTTCATCAAAACTCTAGACATGTGATACAAGACCCGATGGCCATAATCAATGACAAACGGTGAAAGTATATAGAATCTATGACCTATCAAAGGTACTACATTACACAATATATTTTTTATATTATTTATTTAATACATGAATACAAGAACACATAAAAATTTTATTAGAGCACTTCTTTTTTCTATGACATACATTTTTTAAGTGCAAAACATGAATCCAAACAAAAAGTAATCTCAAAAATTTTCATATTATGATTTATCTCAATCCTAAAAATAATATAAGTGAAAAAAATCAACATGTGCTTACGTTGCAATCTGAATTAGTTGCCACAAATTGTCCTAGTGATGAAGAAGCTTCCCTTTGACTCTTAGGGCAACATGAGCTATTTATCAGGAAAACCCTTTAGTGAATTATTAAAAGAAAATTTAAATAGCAAAATTATAGTAAATCAAAGTAAATTTAGATAGCAACTTTAAATAATGATATAAAAATAGAATTTAATCAGATACATAATGAATAGAGATTTAGTTTTCCAAAAAATGCTACAAATGGAAGGACCTAAGCAAACAGATAACAAGCTGTAATGCCCTAGCAGATAGAACATCTTTCTGAATGTTTGGAGATGAGTAAACCAAATTCTCAATCACACCTACCTACAACAATAAAAATAATTGGTCCAAATAAGAAAATAAAGGCCAAGATCAAAATTATAGAATAATAATAACTAAAATAATAATTGAGGTCTCAATTTTTAAGTAAAGTAACTGCTTCATAATGTATAGCAACATCTTCTGAGCACAACATTAAGATGAGAGTGGGAAAAGAATTGCACTCAAAAATCTGAAAAGTCAAAAAAAATGCATTATTTCATAAATAAAATAATTTTATATTGTAATATAGTATTTCATATATATATATATATATATAATGGTTATAATTTTTTAAGAATTCAATTTATTTTTTATGAATATAATATGAAATAATTATAAAGGCATTAAATTTCATATTATTTGATATGATTTATAATTTATAAAATTCCAAAAATTACTTATAGTGATAAGATCATTAAAAAAAGTTATATTTATTATTTTAATAAAAATAAAAAATTAAAAGCTAATTGTAAAGCTCTTACTCAATTATTTATTTCTTATAAATTCGGTAGGGACAAAAAATAAAACTTGAATTCAAATCAACTTAGTGTCAATTTGGTAATACTTTTTAAAAGTGTTTATATGGCTAAAAATAATTGTAAGTGTTTTTAGGACAAAAAATTTCATTAGTAATATTTTAAATAACTCTTTTGAAATCCTAAAAATTACTTGTAGTGTTCTTTTAATAACAACATTGAGATATTTATTTTTTAAATCAACAAAATTTTTCTTGAAGTAATTAAAATATTTATGTATTAATCTTTAAATATGAATTTATTTTCTTTTAAATTTATTAAAAATTTGAAATTTTTTATATAATTCAAAATTTTCAAATCTCTTAGTAATTATTTTTTTAAAAGATTCCTATAATTATAAAAATATATATTTAACTTTAAATAAAATAAATATATACTTGTTTATTTGTTAATTCAAATATTTTTATAATTTTTTTATTTAATCATAAAATTAATTATTTTAGCTTTTTGATAGTAGTAATTTTTATGTATGTTCATTTATTAATAAAAATAACTTAAATAATGATTATAATTACATAAATAATTATTTAATGTTTTTTTAATACAAATATTAAAATTTTGTAATTAAATATTTCAGAATTATATATTGTATAATTTTTTTAAAATTTTATAATCATAAAAAATAGTTATTTTTATCTATATTAATATAAATTTGTATTTGTATTTATATATATATTTGAAATTATTTATTTATAATATCCTATTTTTATAATTATATGAGGAGAATGTTTCTTCCAAGGAACGCTCATCCATAGACCATGACAAACCTTTAATATACAAAATTATATAAAAAATTTAAACAGATAATATATAAAAAAAATTATATTAGTATAGATTAGGAATGGAAATTATCCCCAGCCCAAATCGATAAGGAAAAATTCATAGTTAAATGCATATATTTTGTTAAAATTATCATTTAAGGAATAATCACTTGTAATTAAATATAAAATTGTAAAAAAAATATAAAATATTATTTAGCAAGGGAATTTGTCTTGAACTAATTAGCTAAGGATCATTTATCTGTAAAGTCATTGCTAAAATGGCCAACATTCTTTGTGGGAATATTTAAGATAATTTTAGCTAGGGATAATTTTCAATAGAAATTTTTGACTCTAATCCAGCACAAATCCATCACAAATATATAATTCAATGCAAAATTAAACATCTCTTACTATTCCATAGCTAATCCCTTGCTAATTATCAAGGGTTTTTTCTCTAAATAAATTTCCATAGCTAAACAAATATTTTCTTTTAGTGAGATAGATAACTAGATAGACAAATGGATAGACAGATACAAAGAAAGATAGATATATAGATCAATATATAAATAGACTGATAGATAGACAAAAATATAGATAGATAGAAAGACATATAGATAAAAAGATAGATAGAAAGATATATAGACCAAATGAAAGGCAGATAGATAGATAAATATATAGATATATAGATAAACATATAGATAGAAAGATAGATAGACAGACATATAGACAATTAGAGATATAGACAGATGAATAGATAAAAAAACAAACAAAAGAAAAGATAGATAGTCAGAAAGAAAGTTAGACATATAGATAGATACAAAGTCATACAGTTGGTTAGTTAGGCAGGTAGATAGTAAGATAGGTAAGCAGACAGACAGAGAAGCATACAGATAGATATTCAATTAGACTAAAAGATAGACAGACAAAAATTACACAGACAATAAATTGGTAGATATATAGACAGATAGATTGATTGATTGATAGACAGATAGATTGATAGATTGATAGACAGATTGATAAACATATTGATATATAGAAAGATAGACAGACAGACAGACAGACATATAGATAGATAGATACAAAGACTAATAGATAGATTGTTATAAAGATAGATTGACGAATAAATAAAAAGATACATAGATAAACAGATAGACAAAAATATGAATAGATAGATAGATAGATGTATATAAAAATAGATTTACAAATAGATAGAAAGATAAAAAGATAGATAGATAGACAGATAGGTAGATAGATTGATAGATAGAATTATAGATTGGTAGATAGATTGATATACAGATTGATAGAAAAATAGAGATAGGTTGATAGATAGACAGAAAGATAAATAGATAGAGAGATAGATAGATAGAAGGATAAATAGACAGATAGATAGAGAGAGAGAGAGATAAATAGATTGAGAGATAGTTAGATAGACATGTAGATAGATAGAGAAATAAACAAACAGATAGAAAGACAAAGTTTGATAGATATATTGAGAGTTAGATAGGTAGATAGATAGACAGATTTATAGATTTATAGTTAGACATATTGATATAAAGATAGATAGATAGAAATAAAGATAAATGGATAGATAAATAGATAGATGGTCAGAAAGATAGAGATATATAACGACAATTAGATAGATATATAGATAGATAGATATATAGAAAGAGAGACTGATAGATAGAAGACAGAAAGCTAGATAGATAAGATAGAAAGAAAGATAGATAGATCAATAGAGAGATAGACAATTAGATATACAGATAGATAGATAGTTAGATAGATAGATAGACAGACAAATAGATAGATAGAAAAATAGATTGATATAATGATACACAAATAAATAGACATAAAAATAGATAGAAAGATAGAGAGATAGATAGATATATAGACAAATAGATAGATAGATAGACAGATAGATATTAAGATAGATATACATATAGATAGATAAAAATATAGACAAACAGATTGATTGATTGATTAATTGATAAAAGATAGATAGATTGATGGATATAGATAAACCTAGATAGATTGATTGGCATATATATAAAAGAAAGAAAGAAAGATAGACAGACAGATAGATAGATAGATAGATAGACATATAGACAAATAGATAGATAGACAGATAGACAGATAGACATATAGACAAATAGATAGATAGATAGATAGATACAAAAACATAATAATAAATAGATAGATGAAAAAAGGATAAATATATTAATAGATAGATAGATAGATATATATATATACACACAAATAATAGACAAATAGAATGAATGATGATAGAAAAATTTAATAGACAAATAGAATGATTGATTGACAAATTAATAGACAAATTGATATACAAACTGATTAATATATTGATAGACACATGGATTGATAATTTGATAGACATTTAGATAAAAAGATAGATATTTAGACAGATAGATAGATAGAGAAATATATAAAAGATCCATAGATTATTAGACATATAAATAGATTAAAAGATAGACATATAGAAAGATAGATAGATAGGCATATAGAAAGAAAGATTGAAATATAGATAAATTAACTGATGGATAGACATATAGATAGAAAGAAAGATAGATAGATAGATATACTAATAGATAGATAGAAATATAGATAAATATTTAGATAGATATATAGATAGATAAAGTGATATAAAGATAGAAAGACAAATAGATAGACACGTAAATAGACAAATAGATATATAGATAAATAGATAGAAAGATAGATAGATAAATACACATATAGATTGACATAAAGATAGATAGATATATAGATATATAGATATATTGATTGATAGATAGAAAAAAAGATAGATAGATAGATAGACAGATTGATAGACAGATTGATAGATAGATAGATATACATTTTGATAGACATATTGATAGAAAAAATGATAGATAGAAAGAATGATTGATTAATAAATAGATTGATAGAAAGATAGATAAATAAATAGATATATGGATGGATATATAGACAAACTGATAGATAGATAAATAAATAGATAAATAATTCGATAGAAAGAAGGATAAACTTATATATAGATGGGTAGATAAATAGATAGATAAACAAACGATAGATAGACATATAGATAGATAGATAAATAGATAGATAGATAGATAAATAGATATATAGATAGATAGATTAATAGACAAATTGATTGACAGATTAATAGATAGATTTATAGACAGATTCATAGACATTTAGATAGATAGATTGAAAGACATATAGATAGATATATAAATATATGGTTAGACAAATAGATTGATAGATTATTAAATATAAAGATTGATAGTGATATAGATGATAGATTGATAGATACATAGATATATAGAAAGAAAGGTTGAAAGATAGATATATAGAAAGACAAAAAGATTGATGGATAGATTGTTAGATATAAAGATAGATCGAAATATATATAGATAGATAGACAGAAAGATAGATAGATAGATATATAGATTTACAGACAGATAGATAGATAGACAGATAAATAGATAGATATAAGATAGATAGATAGATAGATAGACAGATAAATAAAGATTGTTAGACAAAAAGATAAATAGATATATAGATAGATACATAAATAGATATAAAGATATAATGATAGATAGATTTATAGATTGACATATAGTTTGATAGAAAGATTGATAGATACTCTGATAGACAAATTTATTGAAAGATTTATATACCAATTAATAGACAGACATATAGATAGATAGATAGATATATATATATATAGATTACTATAAAAATTGATAGAAAGATAGATAGTTTGATAGATAAACCAATAGATTGATAGAACATAGACATGTAGATTGACATTAAGATAGATAGGTAGGTAGATTTATAAACAAATTGATAGAAAGATAGATAGAGAGATAGCTAGATAGCTATCTATCTATCTATTTGTCTATTTTTCTATTTGTCTGTCAATCTAAATGTCTATCTATCTATATTAATTAATCTGTATATCTATTTGTCATCTTTATTTGTATCTCCTTGTCTATCCTTATATATGTCTCTCTGTCTATCTATCTATATATCTATCTATATCTCTATTAGCTTATCTAAATGTATATTTATCTTTCTATCAATCTAAATATCTATATGTCTATATATTTTTCTACCAATCAATCAATCAATCTTTCTATCTATATATCTATCTATCTTTATGTCTATCTAATATCTATCTATCTGTCTATCTTTCTAACTATCTATCTTTATATCTAATTATTTATTTATATCTCTATCTATTTGCCTATCTATATATCTATTATAAAATCCCGAAAAAAAGATAAATAACTAACATAATTTGATTTCTGGAAAAAAGAGTAAAATGGTAATTTTACAATAAGAGAAAATAACCTAAAAATTTAGTTCTATATTGATAAAATGGATGTCGTTATTGAATTCATCTTAGAAAATATAGCTACGGTTTCAAATTTCATTAAATTCTGAGAAAGTCAGAATTTAGTTATATTTTTATTTATTTAATAATTATTAGAATATTTATGAAAAAAAATTATTGTAACCGAAAGACCACGCCGTGTCATCTGCACGTGACAATGCATGCATGGGCGGTCCGCCAGCTGTACAGGTGTTAAAAAAATTAATTATATTATTACTTAATAATAATAAATGAATAAATATATTAAAAAAAGGAAAAACATCAGGAATCCGAAAAAACAGGAGAAGCTGGAAAAAATTCAGCGCCGGAGGGAGAGAGAGAGAGAGACAGTATAGAGAAAAAAAATCCGTTAACTTTCAATCAATCATAATTGATTATTTTGGAATCAGAATAAAGTAGTCCAAGAACTAAAGTTACTATATACGACGAGATTTTCACACTGATATTAAATTTAAAAAGTTTCGGTGAATTTTTTTGGAAGGTTGTAGTTTTCTCTTATTATAATTTCTTTATATTTAATGGCTTGAAATGATCATGTTTTATATTATATGTCAAATTGTTTGAAAATTAATTGGAAGTAATTAAATAGTGAAAAGTTTGGTATTTCATTAGAAATTCTTAGTGCAGGATGAATTGGATTTAGATTGTTATAATTGTGTCTGAAACATAAGTTAAATTGGAAATGACATAATTGCTTTTCATATGCACAGGAACATTCCATATATATGGGTGGGTGCATGATATATATATATATATAAAGGTATATGGATGGTATTTAGCGAACTCGATTTGGGATAACGTCCAGACTGAGTTGTGCTGAATTTTATTTGGTATATGGTTATTATGGATTGCGAACTCGAATTGGTACAATATCCAGTAAATTTACGGCGATGTTTATTTCTCAGAGTAAATCTGAGAAAATTATATGTTCTTCGGATAAATGTCTAATATGTTTTTCATAGGACGTCCATATTTTTCGAAATAATTCCAAGAAAATAAATATTACTAGATATAAATATATACATATATACATATGCATATCCAGAGATATAATATATCACACTTGGCTTCAACATATGTGAGGGAGTCATTGAGACTCAAGAATATATGCATATAAATATTTCATTCATATAAATAGTGTACTTGAATGGGTGCTGATGTATATTCATGACATTTTACGTGCACTTAGGTAGAGAGTAACTCTAAAAAAGTTTACCCTACTGAGTTTTGCTTACTTCGTTGTGGGACCCCTTTTCATGTATGAGTCCAGGACAGATGACAGATCCACATATAGGATTGCACATGTGAAGGAAAGCCGATTGTGGCTTAAATAATATGTTGTGTGTTTTCTTTCATTGTTGAGCAAATAAAATGTAAAAAGAAAAAAAAATGCATAGTACATTTGAGAAATTTTTATTTTATTGCAAATTGTATTATGTGATGGAATGAATGAGATCCACGGGGAAATGAGGTGTCACAGCTTGGTATCATAGGCAATTATGAGTTGCTCCAAACCTTGAGAGAACATAAGTTGTATGCCAAGTTTGGTAAATGTGACTTTTGGTTGGCAGAAGTAAAATTTCTCGGGACATGTAGTGTCAGCTACAAGTGTCTCAATGGACCCTAAAAAATTTAAGGTAGTCATGAGTTGGGACCGACCAAAGTCAGTTTTTGAAATATGTAGGTTTTGGAATTGGCTAGGTATTACAGAAGGTTTATTGAGAATTTTTCATGGTTGGCTACTCCAATGACTAGATTGACAAGAAAAGAAGTCATGTATGAGTGGACTGATTCATGTGAAAAGGCATTCTAGGAATTAAAAAGGAAGCTTACTTTAGCACATATTCTGATAATTCCGGATAGGGGGCAGAAATATACAGTGTATAATGATGCTTTGAAAGATGGATGGGATGTGTTCAGATGCAATCTGGGAGAGTGGTAGCTATTGGTTCATGATAGTTAAAGAATCATGAGAGAAATTATCCCACACATGATATAGAATTGGTGGCTATAGTCGTTGCTTTTAAAATATGGCACCATTATTTGTATGGAGAGCGATTTGAGGTATATTCAGATCATAAAAGTCTTAAATATCTCTTTACACAAAGAGATCTAAACATGAGACAATGTCGATGGATGAAGTATCTGGAAGATTATGATTTTACTTTGCATTACCATCCAGGTAAGGAAAATGTGGTGGCTAATGCACTTAGTCAAAAGTCACGAGGTGCACTAGCTAGTATAGCTTCTCGAGAATGGGATATGCTTGAAACTATGGGATGATTCAGCTTACAATATTGCAGTCGAAATCAGGGTGTTATCGGAAGTTTAGTAGCTATACATTTGCTATTAAATAAGGTAATTAAGATGCAGAAACAAGATGCAGAAATATTATCTATAAAGAACCAAGTAGAGACTGGTACGTGCGATAAAAGTTGGGATATTCATATAGATTGTAGTCTTTGATTTAGGGGATGGATTGTGGTTCCCCAGATAGTGGAATTAAGAGAGGAGATTCGTAAGGAATTTTATTGTTCTCATTTTACAGTACATCTAGGTGGCACAAAAATGTATAATGATCTTTGTCGACAATATTACTGGAATAGGATTAAGAGACATATTGGGAAATTTGTTCGACGATGCCTCACATGTCAGTAGATAAAGGCTGAGCATTAGAGGCTAGCAGGATTACTCCAGCCTTTGGAGGTAGCAGAGTGGAAATGGAAACATATCACAATGGATTTTATGACTCACTTGCTACGGACATCACGAAAACATGATGCTGTATGGCTAATTGTGGACAAGCTTACAAAGTCTGCACATTTTCTAGCAATGCGAATGACCTTCACATGCGAGGAATTGTGTAGGTTATTCATATGAGTAATTGTCTGATTAGATGGAGTGCCAGTATCTATTGTATCAGACATAGATTCATGATTTATTGCTCATTTTTGGAAGAGTTTTTAGAAAGTAATGGGAACACAGTTGATATGAGCACTACTTTCCATCCACAAACTGATGGTCAGTCGGAAAGAACCATACATGTTTTGAAAGATATGTTGCGAGCATGTTGTCTAGATGTCAAGGGTAGCTGGGAAGAACATCTGCCTTTGGTCGAGTTTGCCTATAACAATAGTTATCAGGCAAGTATCCAAATGGCACCATATGAAGCATTTTATGGAAGGCCATGTCGATCTCCAGTTTATTGGTCTGAGGTGGGAGAGCGATCCATCACGGGTCCAGATGTGATCAGAGATACCTTAGAAAAAATAGTTTTGATACGACAACGTCTTCTTACCGCACAAAGTCGACAGAAAAGTTATGCTGATAAACGAAGGCGAACCCTATAATTTGTAGCGGGATATCATGTTTTCATAAAAATAATGCCAAAAAGGGGAGTAATCAGATTTGACAAGTATAGAAAGTTATCACCAAGATATATTAGGCCTTTCGAAATACTCGAGAAGGTTGGGTTGGTTGCTTATCGATTGGCATTACCACCACATTTATCTGGAATCCACAAGATATTTTATGTCTCCATGCTTAGAAAATATATTCCTAATCCAACTTATATAATGGATTGGGGCGAACTAGTTATTGACTCATATGAAACATTTAAAGAAATGCCACTGTGAATCATTGATAATCGAGATCAAGTTTTGCGATGCAAAACTGTGAGACTAGTAAAAGTAATATGACAACATCAAGGAATAGAAGAAGCAACCTGGGAACGTGAAGACACGATACGCGTTGGTTATTCTTTTTTATTTGAAAATTAATGTATGTATTTTAGTAATTTAAAAAAATTATTTAACTTTACAATATGTTTATAAGTGTAAAGGTGTAATTGTGGGAATATCAGGATGAAATTCTTTAAGGAGGAGCGAATGTGAAATCCCGAAAAAAAAGAAAAATAACTAACATAATTTGAGTTCTGGAAAAGGGGCAAAATAATAATTTTGCAATAAGAGAAAATAACCTACAAATTTTAGGGATATATTGATAAAATGGATGTGGTTATTGAATTCCTCTAGGAAAATATAGCTACGGTGTCAAATTTTGTTAAATTTTGAGAAAGTTAGAATTTAGTTATATATTTATTTATTTAATAATTATTAGAATATTTATGAAAAAAAGAAAAAATATCTTGTAACTGAAAAACCATGCCGCGTCATCCGTACATGGCAGCGCCTGCGTGGGATGTCCGCCGACTGTATAGGTGTTAAAAAAATTAATTATATTATTACTTAATAATAATAAATGAATAAATATATTAAAAAAAAGGAAAAACATCAGGAATCCAAAAAAACGGGAGAAGCTGGAAAAAATTTGGTGCCAGAGGGAGAGGGAGAGATAGTACAGAGAAAAAAAAATCCGTTAACTTTTAATAAATCATAACGGATTATTTTGGAATCAGAATAAAGTAGTCCAAAAACTAAAGTTACTCTACAAGATGATATCTTTACACTGATATTAAATTTTAAAAGTTTCGGTGAAATTTTCTGGAAGGTAGCGGTTTTCTCTTATCAAAATTTCTTTCTTTTTAATGGCTGGAAATGATCATGTTTTATATTTCAAGTCGAATTGTTGGAAAATTTATTGGAAGTAATTAATTGATGAAAAGTTTCTGTATTTTGTTAGAAATTGTTAGTGCAGGACGAATTGGATTTGGATTGTTATAATTATGTCTGAAAAATGGGTTAAATTGGAAATGGCATAATTTCTTTTCATATGCATGAGAACATTCCATATACATGAGCGGGTGTATGATATATATATATATATATGTATATGGATGGTATTTAGCGAACTCGAATTGTGACAACATCCAGACTAAGTTTTACAAAATTTTATTTGGTATATGGTTATTATAGATTACGAACTCGAATTGGGAAAATGTCCAGCAGAGTTACGGTGGTGTTTGTTTCTTGGAGTAAATCCTAGAAAATCATATTTTATTCAGATAAATGTCTAATATCTTTTTAGAAAAAGATCCATATTTTTTGAAATAATTCCAAGAAAATAAATATTTCTATAGATATATATACATATATACATATGCATATCCAGAGATATAATATATATCACTTGGCTTCCGCATTTGTGATGGAGTCGTTAAGACTCAGAAATATGAGCATATGAATATTTCATCCATAATTGTATTCATATAAATAATTTACTTGAATGGGTGTGATGTATATTCATGATGTTTTACGTGCACTTAGGTAGGGAGTAAGTCTGAAAAAGTTTACCCTACTGAGCTTTGCTCACTTTGTTGTGGGACCTCTTTTTAGGTATGGGTCCAAGACATATGCCAGATCAACATACGGGATCGCACATGTGGAGGAAAGCCAGTTGTGGCTTAAATAATATGTTGTGTGTTTTCTTTCTTTTGCTGAGCAAATAAAATGTAAAAGGAAAAAAAATGTATTGTACATTTAAGAAATTTTTATTTTATTACATATTGTATTGTGTGATGGAATGAATGAGACCCTCAGAGAAATGAGGTGTCACATCTATCTATTTATCTATCTGTCTATCTATCTATCTATGTATCTATTTATAAAACTTTCTATATGTCAATATATTTGTCTATATATTTGTCTATCTATCTATTAATCAATCTTTATATATAATTATCTATCTATCTACCTACCTATCTGTCTATCTATGTTTCTATCTATCTATCTATCAAAATATCTATCTATCTATCTATTTGTTTATCTATCTATCTATCTTTAAGCCAATTTTATGTCAATCAATCAATATTATTGTTAATTTAACTATCAATCTTTCTGTCTATCTATTTGTATATAGATTTATCTATCTATCTATCTATCCAT
The DNA here is from genome assembly GCA_029783825.1 of Sapria himalayana. Lineage (NCBI taxonomy): Eukaryota > Viridiplantae > Streptophyta > Magnoliopsida > Malpighiales > Rafflesiaceae > Sapria > Sapria himalayana. The sequence continues at coordinate 125,894 of JAREIK010002684.1, forward strand.
TTAAATGTATATCTATATGTCTAATCATCATTCTATCTTTTTATCTATCTATCACTCTAATTATATATCTTTATATTTATCTATCTTTTTATCTATCTATTTGTCTATCTATCTATCTATTTATCTAACTATCTATCATTCTATATATATATGTAACCTTCTGTATATCTATCTATCTATTTATGTATCTATCTTTCGATCTATCTCTTTATCTATCTTTGATTCTTTCTATCTATCATTCTATCTATCTATCTATCTGTCTATCTGTCTATCTATTTATATTTATGTCTATTTATTTGTCTATCTATTTGTTTATCTATTTTTTAGCTATCTATATATTTATCTATCTATCTATTAATAATTCATTCTATTTGTTTATCTATCAATATGTCTATCTATTTGTGTATCTATCTATCTACCTATAAGTTTATATATTTGTCTGTCTAACTATCTATCTTTCAATCTATCTTTTTAACACTCTATCTTTCTATCTAACTATCTGGCTATCTATCTATCTACTTGTCGGACAATCTATATGCTTATCTAATAATTCTATCTTTTTATCTATCTATCTATCTACCAATATATATATCACTCTATATGTCTATCTATTTGTCTATCTAACTATCTATCTATCTATATATCTATTTTTCTAACTATCTGTTTAACTAATTATCTATCTATCTAACTATCTATCTATCTCTCTATATGTATGTCTATATTTCTTTCTTTCTCTCTATTTTCTTTCTATCTTTATATATATATATATATATATATCTATCTATGTGTCTATCTATATGTCTATCTATCTATCTATTTATCTATCTTTTTATCTATCTATCTGTATATTTATATACCTGTTTATCTATTTGTCTATCTATCTTTTTATCATTCTTTCTATATATATATATATATATATATATATATATATATATCTATCTATCTATTAATCTATCTTTTAATTAATCTGTCTAAATGTGTATCTATCTATCTATCTATCTATTTATTTATTTATCTTTTTGTTTATATCTTTATCAATATATCTCTATATCTAACTATTTATTTGTGTATCTATCTGTCTATCTAGTTGTCAATCTATCGATTTATCTTTTTATCTATCTATCTATTTTTCTATCTTTTTGTCAATCTAATTATCTATCAATGTATCTCATTATCTATCTATCTATTTGTTTATCTATCTGTCTATTTATATGTCTATTTTCTATGTATCTATCTATCTATCCCTCTGTCTATTTATCTACCTAATAATCTATCAATCTATCTGTCTAGATATCTATCATTCTGTCTATTTTTCTATCTTGTATATATATATCTACAATCTGCCTATCAAACTATATATATATGTTTATCAATCTATTAATCTGTCTATAAAATGTTTATCAATCTACCTGTCTATCAATCTATCTATCTATATGTGTATCAATCAATAATTTAATCTGTCTATCTATCTATCTATTTATCAATTTATCAATTTATCAATTAATCAATCAATCCACCTATCTATCCATCTTTTTATTTGTCAATCTGTCTGTCTGTCTATTTGTCTCTCTACCTATCTATATGTATATATATTTATCTTTCTAAATAACTCTTAGACTATTCATTTGTTTGTTTTACTATCTATCTATCAAACTATTTATATTTCTATCTTTCTATCAATTTCTGTATCCTTCTATGTAATAATATATCTTTGTATAAATCTATCTTTCTATCTATCTATCTATATAACTATTTATAGATCTTTCTATTTATGTATAATATATATATATACATATATATATATATATATATCTTTCTATCAATTTCTCTATCAATTTGTGTATCAATCTATTAAATAATTAATAAATCAATCTGTCTTTTTATTTGCCTACATTTCTATCTATCAATTTGTCAATCTATTTATCTATCTAATAATTTGCCTATCAATATATTTATCTATCTATCTATCTATTTGTATATCTATCACTTTATATTTTTGTTTATCAATTTGTCTATTAATTTTTCTAACTATCTATTTATCTTTCTATCTATATGCCTATTTTTATAAAGATTTGTCTGTCTATCTGCCTATCTGTCTATCTATTTGTGTATTTGTCATTCTATCTATCTAATTATCTTTCTATCTATCTATTTATCTATCTATTTATCTTTATATCTTTCTATCGATCTATTTGTTTTCTATCTATGCATATATATATCTATCTATGTTTCAATCTATTTGTCGATATATCTATTTATCTATCATTGTTTCTATCTCTCTGTCTATCTATCTATCTAACTATCTAGCTATATGTCTATCTCGATATCAATCTACCTATCAAACTATCTGTCTATCTATCTATCTATCTATTTATCTATATATATATACATATATATACATACATACATATATATATATATATCTCTCTCTATCTATCTGCCTATCTATCATTTTATCTTTTTATATATCTATCTACCAACCTACCTATCTATATATCTATATGTCTATCTATTTGTCTATCGAACTATATATCTATCTTTATATCTATCTATCTAACTATCTATCTTATTGTTTGTCTATCGATCGATCTATCTATATCTTTATCTGTTTGTATATTAATCTATCTATCTTTCTATTTTTATTCTATCAATATATCTTTTAATATGTCTATATATATGTTTATCTATATATCTATCATTTTGTTTAACTATCTATCTAGCTATCTATCTATCTATTTCTCGGTGTGTCTATCTATCTGTTTAACTATCTATCTATCTCTCTCTCTCTCTCTCTTTCTTTCTTATCTTTCTTTTTATCTATTAATATATCTATCTATCTATCTATACATCAATCGATATGTCTGTCTTTCTGTATATTTATTTATCTTTCTATTTTTCAATATTTTTATTTATCTATCTATCAATAAATCTATATGTCTATCTATATCTATATCAACTATCTAAATATCTGTATATCTATATATTTTTCTATCTATATATCTATCTATCTGTCTATCTGTCTATTTATCTGTCTATCTATATTTCTATCTTTCTATCTATCTTTCTTAATTTCTTTCTATTTAATTATCTGCATAATAATCAAAAGATTTATCTGTCTAATTATCTATCTATCATCTATTTTTCTATCTATAATTCTTTATTTTTAATCTGTCAATCAATCAATCAATCTTTCTATAATCTATTTATCTATCTTTCTATCTATCTATCTATCTATCTATTATTCTATCAGTCTATCTTTATAATTATCTATCTATCTATCTATCAATCTATCAGTCTATCTATATTTCTATCAATCTATCTATCAATTTTTCTATCAATTTATTAATCAATAAATCTATCTATCTATCTATTTATTTATCATTTTGTCTATCAATTTGTCTATATATTTATCTTTCTATCTATTTGTCATTCTATCTATCTATCTATTTATTTTTTTATCTATTTATCTAATTGTATATCTATCTATTTTTATATATGTTTGTTTGTCTATCTGTCTATCTATTTATTTATTTATTTATCTTTCTATCTATTTTTATAATTTTCTATATATCTATATTTCTATCTATCTTTCTATCTAGCAATCTATCAATCAATCTATCTATCTATCTATCTCTTTGTATATCTAACTGTCTATCTATTTATCTATCTATCTTTCTGTTAGTCTATTTATTTTTTATATCTTATTTTCTATCTATCTATCTTTATGTCTATTTATCTATTAGTATGTCTGTAAAATTTTATATTTATTTGTCTGACTATCTATCTATCTATCTCTCTATTTTTTATCTATTTATATTTCTATATATCTATCTATATGTGATTCTTTCTATCTATCAATATATTTATTTATCTATCTATTAATATATCTATCTATCTCTCTGTTTATCTATATATCTATATTTCTATCTATCTGTCTATCTATATATCTATCTATTTGTCTATCTATCTAACTCTCTATCTATCTTTCTATCTTTCTTTGTATTTGTCTTTTTTTCTTTCTTTATAACTATATATCTATCTATCTATCTATTTGTGTATTTATCTATCTATATATCTATCTACTTGTCTATCTATCTACCTACCTATCTATCTATCTATCTTTCTTTCTTTCAATCTATCAGTATATTTATCTATCTATCTTTATATCTATCTATCTTTATATCTATAAATCTATCAATCTTTCATCTATCTATTATATATTTATTTATCTATCAATCATTATGTATATATATTTTATCAATCTATCTATTTATGTATCTATATGTTTATCAATCTATTTATCAATCAATAAATCTATCTATCTATCATTCTTTCTTTCAATTTATCTATCATAATGTCTATCTATTTGTCAATATGTTTGTCTGCCTATCTATCTATCTATTTGTCTATCTATCTATCAGTCTATATATCTTCCTCTCTATCTATTGATATATCTGGCTATTTGTCTATATGCCTGGTTGTTAGTATTTGCCTATATGCCTGTCTGCCTGACAATCTATTTGCTTGAATCTATGCATGTTTGTCTATTTGTCTATCTATCTTATTATTTATCAAGTGATCTATCTTTTTATCTACCTATCTATATGTTTATCTATCTATTTTTCTATCTTTTTATATATCTATTTATCTATCCTATCAATCTATCTATCTTTCTATATATATATATATATATGTATTTTTATTTATCTATTCATTTATCTATCTATATGTGTATATATTTGTCTATCTATCTAACCATCTATTTGTCTATCTTTCTATCTGAATATCCAGTTGTCTATCATATTTGTTTCTCTATCTTTCTATCTCTTTTTATATATTTGTCTATTTATATATTATCTATTTATCTATCTATTTATTTATCATTTATCTATCTATTAATCTATCAATCAAATAATCTATAAATATATCTATCTAGCTGTCTATCTATCTATCTATCAATCTATTTATTTGTCTTTCAATCAATCAATCTATTTATCTATCAATAGATCTATCAATTTGTATATCAATTTGTCTATCAAACTATCTCTTATCATGTAAATTAATCTATATATTTATCTTTCTATCTATAAATCTAGCTATTTGTCTATTTATCTTTATATTTATCTATCTATCTATTTGTCTATCTGTCTGTCTGTCTATTTGTCTATCTATCTATCAATCGATATATCTTTCTATCTATCTATTTATATATTTATCTATCTATCTACCTATCTGTCTATCTATCTATCTATTTATATATTTATCTATCTATCTACCTATCTATCTACCTATCTATCTATCTATCTATATATCTATCTATCTATGAATATGTTTATCTATATGTCTATCTATCTGTCTATCTTTGTATCTATCTACATCATTTTCTATATGTATATCTATCTATCTGTCAATCAATGTTTCTATATATCTATCTATCAATTTGTCTATGTATCTGTCTAAATTTGTGCTTAACTCTCTCTAATAATCTATCATTTTTTCTATAAAATTTTCTATTAATCTGTCTACCATTTTGCCTATCTATCTAACTAAATATCTTTTGATCTGTCTATCTTTATGTTTGTTTATATGTCAATATATCTTTCTATATTATTATTTATTTATCTATCTATCTATTTGTCTATTTATTTATATATCTATATGTCTATCTATGTCTCTAAAAATTAGACATTCTATTCATTTTTCTATCAATCTATCTATCTTTCAATCAATCTCTCTTTCAATCTTTATGTCTATTTATTTGTTTAACTATCTATCTAAAAATCTGTATATCTTTCTATCGATTAGTTGGTTAATCTCTCTATTGATCTTTATATCTATCAATCTTTTTATTTGTCAATCTATCAATCTCTCTATCAATTTTTCTATAAATCTATCTATCAATCTATTTTTCAAACTATCGATCAATCTATCATTTAATCTATTTAGTTATTTATTTATCTATTTATTCGTCTATTTATCTATCTATATATTTGTCTATTTGTCGATCAATCTATCTATATATATGTCTATATATTTGTCTATCTATCTATATATCTGTTTATATCTTTTACTATATTTCTATATATCTATTTATATGTGTGTGTGTGTGTGTGTGTGTGTGTGTGTATATCTTTCTTTCTTTCTATGTGTCTATCTACAAGTGTATCTATTTGTCTATCAATCTGTCTATCAATCTGCCTATCTATATGTCTATCTATCTATCTATTTGTCTATCTATTTGTCTATATCTATCTATCTATTTGTATGTCTATCTATTTGTCTATATATCTATCTATCTATTTGTATATCTATTTATCTATTTAACTGTCAATCTAATTATCAATTTATGTCTCTCTATCAATCTATCTAATTGTTTATATGTATATCTATCTATATGTCTATCTAATTATCTATGTCTATCTATCTATCTATTTATATAACTCTATATATATATATATTCTAGTAGTCTTTCTTTCAGTAAACCTATCTATCTATTTATTTGCCTCTCTATCTATCTCTCTATCTAATAATCTACTTGTCGATCTATCTATAAATCTTTCTATCTATCTAGCTATCAATCAATCAATCAATCTATTTCTCTAATTATCTATTTATCAAATTGTCTATCTATCTCGTGTTTATCTATCTGGTTTATCTAACTATCTATTTGTCTATATATTGATCTGTTTATCTATCTATTATGTATTAGTCTATCTTCTATCTATCTATTTTTATATCAGTCTAATAATCTATCTATCTATCTATAAATTTTTATGGCTGTCTATCATTTTATATATCTATATGTTTGTTTGTGTGTATATATATATATATATATCTGTTAGTCTCTATGTATATCTGACTATCTGTCTGTATGTTGCCTAACTAACTTTATGCCTACCTTACTATCTATCTATATATTTCATTGTATTTCTATCTATCTATCTCTCTGTATGTCTATCTAATGATTTATCTCTCTATATATCAGACTATCTATTTATAAATCTATCTATCTATTTGTCTGTCTGTCTGTCTATCTATCTGTCTATCTATATATCTATTTGTCTGTCTGTTTGTCTATCTAACTATCTATCTATTTTTTATTTGTCTATCTTCCTACCTATCTATCTATATATTTGTTTATATATATATATATATATATATATATATATATATATATATATATATCTCTCTCTCTCTCTCTCTATATATATCTAGCTTTCTATCTATCTAACTATCTCTCTTTCAATCTATCTTTATTTTCTATCTATCTAATTATTTATTTGTAAAATTTGTGTATATATCTATTTATCATTCCGGTTAACTATCTATGTATCTATAAGTTTTTCTTTCTATCCATCTATCTGTCTATTTATCTATATATCTATCTATATATCTATCTATTTTCATGTCAATCTATCTATCTATCCATGTATATGTGTTTCTATCTATCCCTATATCGATTTGTCTATCTATCTGTCTTTATATCTGTCTATATATCTATCTATCTACCTGTCTATCTTTATGTCTATCTATATGTCAATCGATCTATTTATATAAGTTTATATGTTTATTTATATCATTATATCTATCTATCTACTTCAATATATATGTCTATATATCTATATATATATATCTTTTTATATGTCTATCTATCTCTCTATTTATCATCTATCTCACTATCTATCTGTATATCTAATAATCTGTCAATCTATTTGTCTATCTATCTGTCTGTCTATCTGTCTATTTATTTATCTATCTATATGTTTATCAATCAATCAATCAATTTATCTATCTATCTTTCTTTCAATCTATCTATCAATTTATCTATCTATATGTCAATCAATTTGTCTATCAATCTATGTATCTATCTGTCTTTCGTTCCATCTGTCGATCTATCTACATATTTATTTGTTTATCTACCTATCTATCTATATGCCTATATATCTTTCTATTAATCTATTTTTATATTTATTTATCTATCAATCAATCAATCTATCTATCTTTCTATTTTTCTATCTATCTATCTTTTTATGTATCTATCTATTTATCAATCTATTTATCAATCAATCAAACTATATATCTAATAAATCAAATTGTCTATCAAAATATCTATCTATCTGTCTATATATTTGTCCATCCATCTATCTGTCTATCTATTAGTTTATCTGTTTGTATGCCTGACTATCTATTTCGTTGACTAGCTTCATGTATTTCTATATCGATATATATCTACTATCTATCTATATATATGTTTATCTATCTATCTCTCTATCTATCTATCTATCTATCTATAAAATTATATATATATAATTTTATACATATTTTTATACATATATATGTAGATATTTTTATACATATATATATATATCTATCTATCTATAAAATTATATATCTATAAAATTATATATATATAATTTTATACATATATATGTAGATATTTTTATATATATAATTTTATACATATATAAAATTATATATATATATATAATTGTATAAATATATGGTAAAATATATAATTTTTTATATATAAATATATATGTCGTTGACTAGCTTCATGTATTTCTATATCGATATATATCTACTATCTATCTATATATATGTTTATCTATCTATCTCTCTATCTCTCTATCTATCTATCTATAAAATTATATATATATATAATTTTATACATATTTTTATACATATATATGTAGATATTTTTATACATATATATATATATCTATCTATCTATAAAATTATATATATATAATTTTATACATATATATGTAGATATTTATATATATATAATTTTATACATATATAAAATTATATGTATATATATATATATATAATTGTATAAATATATGGTAAAATATATATATAATATATAAAACTCTATAATATATAAAACTCTATATATATGGTAATATATATATATATATATATATATCTATAGGTATATATATGGTAAAATATATTTTTTATATACTAATATATAAAACTCTATATTAAATATTTGTTGTTAATTATATTTTTAAATATAGTTATGTATAATATTTTAAAGTTATACATATAGTCAAAGATAATTATTTATAGTTATATATTTTTATACCTTTAAGATCCAAAGGCAAAAAGACACAAAATAGAAAAAAAACAATTTTGACTTACAACAGATCAGAACAATGTAAATGCAGTCTTGAATTTTAGGCATGCAATATATAAATATAAATACAAAGTGAATCCCCCTAGAAATAGATGATGTCATCCACATAACAGAACAAAACTCAAGCAAAATAGGTAAAAATTAAATCCACATCCATATATGTCAACAAAGTTTGCCTAATCCTGCTAAAATTGTTTATGATTTGCTGGAAATGTAATTGGAAATTTAATCAAGACCATCGTAGGGGCTCTCTCTATAGGTAGCACATGTGCTCTGAATGTACCAATGGCATTGGAGAAGAGAGTGAAGTCCTATCTTGTTAGTAATTTCAGCTGCATTCATTGCATTGGGAAGATCTTGCTTATTGGAAAATACCAGTAAAACTGCATCACGAAGCTTTTCCTCATTTAGCATCCTATGCAACTCATCTCTGGCTTCAACTACTCGATCTCTATCATTACTGTCCACCACAAATATGAGACCTTGGGTTTTTTGGAAGTAATCTTTCTAGAAAGGATGAATCTTGTCTTGACCCCAAACATCCCACCCAATGAAATTGATGTTTTTCTATTTAACAGTCTCTACATTGAAGACAATATTAGGAATTATGGTGATAATTTCACCAAGCTTCAACTTATACAGAATGGTTTTCTTTCCTCCAGCATCAATACCTAGCATCAAAATCCACATCTTCTTGTTGGCAAAGAGCCTGCTGAACAACTTTGTGAATTTAAACCCCTTTTCTTCCACTAAATCTCAATCCCTTTGTCGTATGGCACTAAATAGATTTGATGAGAGAAATAAAAGTAATAAATAGACCTTAAGAGATGGTCACTAGAGAGAGAGGTCAACCTTTATATGTTCTTATAGCTATAGTATATATAATTTAAAATAGAGTTATTTATAGTTAAACATATAAATATATATAAATATATTCATACAAGTAGTTATATGTAGTTATACATAAATATATACAAAGTTATAAATACATATATAGATTTAATTATATGAATACATATATGTCTACATAGATACAAATATAGTTATATTTAATTATATAGAGTATTACATAGATATACAAATATTTATATATAATTATATACATATAGTTATAAATATGTATGTAGTTAAAGATATAGTTATATATAATATTTTTATAGTTATACGTATAGTAAAATACAATTATATATAGTTATATAGTATTTTACAACTGATATATTTTGTTAAAAATATAGTTATATAGAATTACTCATATAGTTATAAAATATTATATAGTTTAAAAAATAGTTATATATAGTTATTAATATAGTTAAAAAAATAGCTTACATAGTTACAAATATAGTTAATATAATTATGAAGAGTTTTATATAGTTATACAAATATTTATAAATAGTTATCATATACAATGATAACAACACATGCTAAAATGCCCAATTGAATTACACAAATATAGAGAAAGAACTTGTATCAACAATCTTTTCTTTTGGCAAATTAATATCATATTTAGTGGGGACCAATGTCATAGTATATACTAAATATTCTATAATCAAATATCTCATAGAAAAGTAAGATGTCAGTCCTAGATTGATTTGATGGATTTTACTATTAAAATAGTTTGAACTAGAGATATTAGATAAGGAATGTACATATAATCAAAATTGAAAATAACTTATCAAGACGAGAAAAAAAAGATAGAAGAATTGTTGAAGAAGATATTCTATAGTTTTTTTTATTTGAACAAATTATACTATTGAATGAAAATGTAACACCATGGTATTTAGTTTTGAATAAACCTTTATCATTGCTAGTATTACTCTGATCAAAATTTGAGGCAAAGTGTTATAGATGGGAGAATTGTTGTATCTTGCAATAATGTCACTTTTTGATCCTACTCTCACGAATCTATGGAAGATCTTAATATTTATGTGCTCAAGTATTTTTCTTCTCAAAATTAAGGTTGATATTTACATATATATGCATAAATATATAAGTGCATATATACTACCCTACACACACACACATATTTATACATTAATATACATTACTATGCATTATATATCAGCATACACATTTTTGTACTTTTGTATATATTCACATATGTATCAACATTTTCAAAGTTGTGTGTATATACTTATATGCATGCATATATTACTGTACACCCACACAAACACGCACATATACCTATATAAATAATGTATTTTTAATGTAACACATGAAACTATTATATATATGTGTGTGTGTGTGTGTGTGTGTGTGTGTAAATGTAAAAAAAAATTTTTTGATTTTGTAAATTTAATTAAAATAAAATATTAAATAATGTACACAATTTATAAAAAATTATAAATTTTTTATATTTAAAAGAAATATTTGTGTGTGTTTATGCATATGCGTGCGTGTGTGTGTGTGTGAAACATATTAAAGCGTAAAATGAAATTATGAATTAAATATATGAGCTTCTATTATATTTAAATAGTTGTTTTTTAATATTTATATTTAAATAACTATCTTTATACTTATATAAATAAATGAAATTGACATATCTGTAAATTATTTTGGTTTTATAATTATGTTTAAAATGAAAATATAATTCATAAATAGATAATATTGTTTTTGTTTGTCTATATACTTTTTTTATTAAAATATTAATGTCTATAATAAATTCATACCTATTAATTATTGTTATTAATAAATTTTTAGAAACTTCAAAATTCAAACAAATATAATGTAGATCATATAAATACATGCCTATAATGTTTCATAAAAAATCAATTATTTATTCAATTATGTTCAATCAAAATAGATTATCATAGAAATACAAGAGTAATTTTTTTTACAAGTTATTATTATTTTATTTTATTCAAAATATATAAATGACCATAATAATATATGAATTTATTTTTTAAAATAAATTTTTTAATTTTTTTTTAATTTAATACATTACATTGTTTTTTTTGTAATTAATAGATACATTTCAAATATTTTTAATTTATAATAAATATAACATATTGAATATTATGAGGTACAAATTTTATTTTGTAAATAAATTTTATTTTTAAAGTTTTTCTTTGTAAATTGAAACAACATCACATATATATTTTATGAATTTTTTATAATATTTATTACACAAACATATTTTTATTTGTTTTGAAAATTACAAAATAAATTTTAACAAATTAACATTTTATTATAAATCAATTTTAGTTAAATGATATTAAGTGAAAACAAAAATAAAAACCCTAAACATATTAAATCACAATGATTTATACAAACATATAAAAATATAATAAAAAAATATTTAAGATTGAAAGAATTAAATTCAAGTTCCTAAAATATATGGGAAAATGATAAAGATGTATACAATATCCAAAAAAAATATATGAATGAGATGAATGATATGAATGGATATTATGTTTCTGAAGCAATTAGTTATAGATGTTGTAGATGTAGTTATATATATTTTTTCATGTAATTATATATATTTAGACATATGACTATCTATAGGTATTGATGTAGATAAATACATTTATATATAGTAATATGTTGATATACATATTGTTAAATACATTTATATATAGTTACATATATATATATATATATATATATATTATACATTGTTATATTTATATATAGTTATGTTTATGTATATTGTTTTTGTATATTGTTTATATATTGTTATGTATATTAATGTAGATAAATATATTTATATATAGTAATATGTTTATATACATATTTTTAAATAGATTTATAAATAGTTATATATCAAATACTAAATTTGCAAATACTAAATGATACTATAAATCAAATAATTTATATAATTAAAGCTTAAGTATTTTCACATATTTCTTGAACCAATTTGCAAATTCTGTTTCTAGCATAGAATCAACTTCATGGCTCGAAATGGTTGGTTCACTATTTTTTAATAACTCAACATAAACACTGCACAAATATAAATGGAGGGAGACCAATGGATATCAAATTTTAATTAAATATATTTAGGACAAAATTAAACTATGATAAAACCTTCAACCATTTTGGGTATACATAATCAATAAATGGTGCAACCTCCTCACAAATATGTAAAACATAGCTCTAAGTTGTGTTGTACTCTTCATCTATCATATATCTTTTCTTTGCTCTTCCATCAATGTATATACCGAGTATTTACCAAATCAATTGGTATATACGAACATATATTTGTGGTTTGAAGTTACATATATACGTAGTTATAAATATTTAATTATATATTCATATGTATTTCACGCACTTAGATATTTATTTATACATATATACATATTTATACGTATATATGTATATACGTATATATGAAGTTACATATCTATATGTATAAATATTTATACATATAGATATATAAAGATATATTCATAAAAGTAGTTATAAGTAGTTATACATAAAAGTATTCAAAGTTATAAACAAATATATAGATTTACATATAAACAAATATAATTATATTTAATTAAATAAGGTGTTACATAGTTATATGAATATTTTATATAGTTATACATATATAATTAAACATAATGTTGTATGTTGGTATACATGTAATTATAAATATAGTTATATGTGGTTATATATATAGTTACACATATAGTTATACTTATATTTATACATGTGGGTATACATATTTTTTCATGTAATTCTATATATTTATACATATAGTTATGTATAGGTATAGATATAGTAAAATACATTTATATATACTAATATATAAAAATGTATATTAAATATATGATGTTAATTATATATTTAAATATAGTTATGTATAATATATTTATAGTTATACATATAGTAAAAGACAATTATTTATAGTTATATGTTCTTATATCTTTGGGATGCAATGGTAAAAAGACAAAACAAAAAACAAACAAGTTCGACTGACAACAAATTATAGCAAAGTAAATGTGGTCTTGTATTTCAGGCATGTAGTATATAAGAATTAATATAATTCTAATCCCCCTAGAAATACATGATGTCATCCACATAACAGGACAAAACTCAGGCAAAATAGGCAAAAATTAGATCCACATCCAGATATGTCAACTAAGTTTGTCTCATCCTGCTAAAATTGTTTATGACTTGCTGGCAATGTAATTAGAAAGTTAATTAAGACCCTAGTAGAGGCCCTCGCTAGAGGTAGGACAAGTGCTCTGAATGTACCAATGGTGTTGGTGAAGAGAGTGAAGTTCTAGCTTGTTAGTAATTTCAGTCGCATTCATCGCATTGGTAAGATCTTGTTTATTGGAAAACATCAGCAAAATTGCATCATGAAGCATTTCCTCATTTAGCATCCCATGCAACTCATCCCTAGCTTCAACAACTCGAACTTTGTCATTACTGTTGACCACAAATATGAGACCTTGGGTATTTGGAAGTAATTCCTCCAGAAAGGGTGAATCTTGTCTTGACCCCAACATCCCACACAGTGAAATTGATGTTTTTGTATTCAACAGTCTCTACATCGAAGACAATAAAAAGAATTGTGGTGACAATTTCACCAAGCTTCAACTTATAATATAATGTATGGTTTTCATGCATGCAGCATAAGGACCTTCCATCAAAATCCTCATCTCCTTGATGGAAAATAACCTTTGAACAGCTTTGTGAACATCAATCCAATTTCTTCCACTAAATCTCAATCCCTTTGTCGTTTGGCGGTAAATAGATCTGATACGAGAAATAAATAGAATCGATGGACCTCAAGAGATAGACACCAGAGAGGGAGGTCAACCTCTATATGTTCTTATAACTATAGTATATATATTTCAAAATAGAGTTATATATAGTTAAACATATAGTTATATATAGATATTTTCATACAAGTAGGCATAAGTAGTTATACATAAATGTATACAATGTTATAAACAAATATATAGATTTTATTATATGAATACATATATGTATACATAGTTACAAATATAGTTATATTTAATTACATATAGTATTACATAGTTATGCAAATATTTATGTATAGTTATACACATATAGTTATAAATGTGTATGTAGTTAAAGTTATAGTTATATATAACATTTTTATATTTATACATATAATAAAATACAATTAAATATAGTTATATATTTATATACATATAGTATATTTTGTTATAAATATAAATAGTTAGAATTATACATATAGTTATAAATAATTATATAGTTAAAAAAATAGTTGTGTATATTTATAAATATAGTTATAAAAATAGTTTACAAAATTATAAATATAGTTATAAATATTTTTATATATAATGGCATATGATTATTTAATTATACAAGTATTTAGATATTATATTTGCGTTTAAAATATTTTTATAAATGTTACATAAATATAATTATATATATTTAAACATTTATAAATATTATATAGTATATATATCACATATATATGAATATTATAAATTTTATATATTTATATAAAAATTAATATGTTATATAAATGTTTACAAAAATGTATAAACATTTTATATGTTATATAATTGTTATATAAAAAATTATATAAATGAATTGTTTTATGTAAATGTTGTATAGATATTAATAAACATTAATACATATGTATAAATATTTATATAATACACTATATGTTTATATAAACATATCAATGTTTATATATAATAAATACATTTATATATATTAAAGTATAGACATTTATATATAATGGCATATGATTATATAAATGTAAAAAAGTTTATATATAATGTTTTATATTTATAATATTTTTGGAGACAACAAAAATAGAACCTACAAGCATTAAGTTTGTTTTTTCTTAAGTTACAGAAGTAGAAACCACTAAATTTTTTTTTTCTTAAGTTACAAAAGGTGAAAAAAATATGCAAATATTTAGTATTTAAAATCCATAAAACCCTAAAAAATAAAACAATAAAAAAACAAAGTTTACACTAAACATTTATTAATTCATTAATGGTGTAGAGTCAAGATAATATAAGTGATATGAAAATAGAAAAAAAATAGAAGAAAAATTCGTGGAAAAAAAAATCAAACCTAAATATTATATAAAAACTAAACTTCTCTTGTGGTAATCAAATTGAGATAGACAGAGTTATGTATATAGCATTTTGAAGGAGAAGAGCAATGATAATATTACCTGGTAACAATAAGAAGTTGATTTAGAAAATCAAATTTAAAAACATATAGATTCTGGTGTTCAGGAAGAAGAGAAGATCAACATGGATCGCTAGTAATTCCTAGAGAAATGACAAATTAAAATCCCGAAAAGAAGATGGAACAAAGGATGGCGGACACATATGCGAAAAAAAAATCTAGATCAAGATCAAATAAAAATTGAAGAGCAGATCGAGGCAAAATGTTGGACATTCTCGGTTGTAAACATCGTTGAGATTATCGAGCTTAGGTCCTTCATTACAAAGACAAGGATATGGGCGACCTAGGGATGCCATGTCATTCCCAGATGATGATACAATGATGCTAATTGATGAGTACCAAGTTCACTTTGATCTTTTTCTTCAACTCAAATTGAGGAAACTGCAGGTTGAAACAAGGAACAAGTGGAAAAGGTAGGTTGAAAGAATCCTTCAATAGATAAATCATATAAAAAGCATAAAAATTTCAACCAAGAATGTAAAGATTGGGGCAGCACCAAATTTGAATAGTTAGCTGGAGTAAAAGGTGAACACTTTGTTTGCATAAACACAAGTATGGAAGGACATCACACTGAAAAAAGAAGCCATGGCTAAGACCATGAGGAGCTACCTCGAACAATCTACAACAGCAACAATACGAAACATTGCGGGTACTGTAGCTCAACCATCTTGCCATGGCACTCATGATCAGAATCAAGAATAATACATAAATTACAATAAAGAAACTTGTTTTATGTTGATTCTGCCTTGTAAACATTTGTGTTTGTGTCGGTCTTGTTCTCTAAGTCTTACCTTGTGCCCCATCTGTCACTCCCACAAGATTGGTAGTGTGAGAATATCCAAATCCAATATTTAGTCATGAAAAAAAAAAGAGAAGAGGTAGATTTTGTAGGTTCTCGTAGTCCGTTTCGGTTATCCTCTCTTCGTCGTTGAAACTTGAAAGATAAAACAAAGTTTAAGTGCTTAATGCCTTAGCATTTTTTTATGGAAACTATAAATAAAAGATTAGATGTAAATATATAGAAAATAAAGAGACAAAAATATAAAAGTAAACTAAAATTATAAAAAATAAATAATTTAAATAAAAAAAAGAAATATAATTTTATTTAAAAATAAATGATATTATTTCTTAAGTAAATAAAATAATATTATATTACAATAAAGTATTTAATATATATATATATATATATATATATATATATATATATTATGGTTATAAATTTTTAAAAATTCAAATTATTTTTTATTAATATAATATTAAATAATTATAAAGACATAAAATTTGAATCTTTTAGTCATTATAAATTTGAATCGTTGAAGTATTAATTTAATAACCACACTAAGATATTTATATTTTAAATCATCAAAATATTTTTGATTTAATTAAAACATCTATGTAATAATCTTTAAATATCAATTTATTTTCTTTTAAATTTTATTAAAAATTTGAAATTTTTTTATAAATCAAAATTTTCAAATCTGTTCATCATTATTTTTTTAAAAGATTCCTATACTCATAAAAATATTTTATGATTATAGGAATAATATTAATATTTACTTGTTTATTTGTTAATTCATAAATTTTTATAAATTTTTTTATTTAATCAAATAATTATTTATTATAGCTTTTTATTAGTAATAATTTATATTTATGTTTATTTATTAATTATAATATTTCAAAATTATTATAATTATATAATAAATTATATTATCTTTTTTAATACAACTATTTAAATATCATAATTAAAAATTTCAGAAAAATATTTTGTATAATTTTTTAATTAATTTATAACCAAAATAATAATTATTTGTCTTATTTAATATAAATTAATATTCATCTTTTTTTATATATTTATGAAATTTTTTATTTATATATCATATTTTTATAATTATATAAGGAGATTGTGTCTTTCAATGATCGCTCATCTATAGACCATGACATACTTTTAATATAGAAAATTACATAAAATATTAAAATAAATAATGCTAAAAAAATTTAAATTATTAAAAATTACAGATGAAAATTATAACTAGGCCAAATAGTTAAAGAAAAATCCATTGGTAAATGCATGTATTTTGAGAAAATAAATATTTAAGGAATAATTACTTCCAATTATATATAAAATCTTTAAAAAATATATTCAAATAATTATTTAGCGATGGATTTCGTCTTGATCTAATTAGTTAGGGAGAATCCATTGCTAAATCTATCGCTAAATTTCCTACTTTTATAATCGTGGAATCTACGATAAAATTAGTGATGGATAATATCTGGATAAAATTAGCTATGAAATATCTACTGTTAAATCTGTCGCTAAATTTCTTTCTTTTTATTGTGTAAAAATTTTACGAAAAAAATAGCGCCAAAAAAATTCAATCGACCATTTCTATAACTAATCCATCGCTATTCCATCACAAATTTTTATTTCAATGTAAAATCAAAAATATCTTGCTATTCCCTAGCTAATCTCTCACTATTTAGCTAGGATTAATCGCTAGCAAAATTTTCCTAGCTAAATAGACATTTTCTTGTAGTGTAACTATTTGTTTATATATCTGTATATCTATCTAACTATCAATCTCTCTGACTATCTATTTGTCTATTTATCTTTCTTTCTATCTTTCTATCTATCTATTTTCCTATCTATATGTTTATCTATCTGTCTATCTATTGCTCTATTTAATGGGCTATCTATTTTTCTATCTATCTATCTATCTATCAGTCTATCTATCTATCTATCTATCTAGATTTCTATCTATTTATCTATTTGCCTATTTTTCTATCTATCTATCTAGCTAACTATTTTCCATCTATTTAACTAACTAACTATCTATATATCTATCTATCTACTTATCTATATTTATATCTATCTATCTTTCAATCTATTTGTCTATCTATTTGTCCATCTGACTTGACACGTTTACTATGGTGGGCAAGATACGACATGGTATAGTAATCATGTCGTGCCTAGCCCGGAATGGTTATTGTACTGTGGCTGCCTAGCATGGGACACTACACGAAAACCACTAGATTCTACCCGGTTTATGTAGGACAAAACCGTAATTTTTTTAAAAAATTAGGGTTTTGGTGGCACGCCACCGCACTACGAGCATCTGTACCCTTTCGATGCTCGGTGAGGTTCGCCTATCGAGCATCGGCTCTTATTGATCAAATTTGGTACATTATAATTAATGCCATGTCCACATGCTAGGCTCAGCATGATAGGCTGGGGCATGATAGGCCCGACATGTCACGATTGCATGCCATGTCGGGCTGAGGCAGGCCACTATAGTGTGTCATGATGGGCCCTGGCCCAGCCCAACCCATTTTATTACTCTATCTATTTGTTTATATATATGTCTATTTATTTGTCTATATATCTACAAATCTATCTTTATTTCTATCTATCTATATATGCGGCAATATATCTATCTATCTATCTAACTATATATCTATCTATCTATATGTCTATCTATCTATCTATCTATCTATCTATCTATATATTTGTTTATCTAACTTTCTATCTATCTCGGTATTTATCTATCTATCTATCTTTATATTTGTCTATCTATCTATTTATTTTTTAATCTATCTATCTAACCATTTGTCTATCTATCTGTCTATCTATCTATATATCTATATATCTATATATCTATCTATCTATCTATATATCTTTTTATATATCTATCTATCTATTTGTCTAACAATTTTTCTATCTATTTTTTCTATCTATTTATCTATAAGTGTATCTTTCTATCTATTTATCTATCTATTTATCTATTTATCTATATGTCTAATTATTTGTCTATCTATTTATCTATCTATTTATTTATCTATCTTTCTATCTATCTATATTTCTATCTAACTATTTATCTGTCTATATATTTGTTTATCTATTTGTCTAAATATCTATCTATTGATCTGTCTATCAACATACTATTTATTTGTCTTACAATTTGTCTATTTATCTATCTATCTATTTCTTTATCTATCAATATATCAATCTATCTATCTATATATCTATCTGTCTGTCTGTCTATCTATTTGTCTATCTATCTTTCATTATATCAATATGTCTATCTGATTATCTAGCTGACTATCTATCTGTCTATTTATCTATTTATATAGTTGTCTCTCTAAAAATATATTTTTCTATATATTTATTTATCTATCTGTCGATTTATCTATTTAACTATATATCTATCTATTTATCTATCTATCTATCTGTCAGTCTATCTTCTTTTTAATTAATCATTCTATCTATCTATCAATTTATCTATATATCTATATATATATATGTCTATATATATGTGGGTCTATAAATCTTTCTATCTATTTATCCATCTGCATAAAAATGTATTTTTTTTGCCTTTTTACTTATTTAACTATCTGTCTATCTTTCTATCTATCTATTTGTCTGTCTTTCTATTTATCATTTTATTTATCTATCTATTTATCAATATATCTATATATTTGTCCATTTATCTATCTATCTATCTATCTTTGTATTTATCTGTATATCTATCTTTCTATATATTTCTCTATTTATCTATCTATTTAAATGGTTGTATTATTGTCCATTTATCTTTATATCTATCTATTTGTTTATCTATCTATCTATTTATCTATCTATCTATTTGTATATCTATCTATTTATCTATCTACCTATACATTTGTCTGTCTATCTATCTGTCAGTCTGTCTATCTATCTTTATATCTATCAATCTGACTATATATCTTTCTATCTATTTGTCATTCTATTTTTTTAATAATCTACCAATCTTTTTATCTATCTGTCTATGTATAAGTATATCTATCTATCTATCTATCTATCTATTTGTCTATCTATATGGTGATATCTGTCTATCAATTTGTACACACACACACACACACACACACACACATATATATATATATATATATATATATGTGTGTGTGTGTGTGTGTAAATATATATATATATACACATATATTTACCATCTATAAGTCTATATATCTTTTTATCTATTTGTCTATCTAATTAAAAAGATAAATAGATATTAAGCATATCTATCTATCTATCTATCTATTTGTCTATCTATAAATAGATCTTTTTATCTATATATCTATCCATGTATAAGTATATCTATCTATATTTTTAACTATTTGTCTATCTATATGTCAATATTTATTTATCTATCTGTCTATATATATATATATATGACCAGCTATAAGTCTATATATATTTCTAACTTTTTGTATATCTATATGTATATCTATTTCCCTTTCTATCTATTTGTCAATCTATCCGTCTAATAATCTATCAATCTTTTTAAATATCTATCTATGTATAAGTATATCTATCTATCTATATGTCTGTATATATATATATATCTATAAATAGTCTTTCTATTTATCTATCGATTTATTAATCTGTCTATCTATATATATGACTTTCTACCTATTTGTCTATCTGTCAGTATATCTCCCTCTCTATCTGTCTATCAATATATCCATCTATTTATCTTAAGATCTATATCTCGAGCTAACTATCTAACTATCTATCTATCTATTTGTTTATGAATTTCTATATCTTTCAATCAATCAATCAATCTGTCTGTCTATCTATGTATCTGTCTATTTTTCTATATATATATCTTTCTATATTTTTATCTACCTATCTATCTATATCTAAATATCCATATCTTTCTATCTGCCTATCTATTTATCTATCTTTCTATCTCTCTATCTATTTATCTATATATTTGTCTATCAACCTATTTAACTATTTTTCTATCAATCTATATATCAATCTGCCAATAAATTTGTCTATCAATATGCATATCATTATGTCTATCAATCAATATATCAATCAAATTATCAATCTTTGTATCTATTTATCTATCTATCTATCTATTTATCTTTCTATAAATCTATCTATATTTCTATTTATCTATCTATATGTTTATCTATCTGTATATATATCTGCCTATCTATTAGTCTATCTATTTTGATATTTTTATGTCTATCTGTCAGTCTATCTATCTATCTATCTGTCTGTCTATCTAAATATCTATCTATATTTCTATCATTTTATCTATCTTTGTGCCAATTTATTTGTCTATCTATCTTTCTATCTATCAATTTATCAATCTGTCTATATATCTCTGTAACTATCAATCAATCAATTAATATATCTATCTATCTATCTAAAAATCTACCTATTTTTCTATATATCTATATATCTATATATCTATCTATATATGTATTTATCTATCTATCTATTTATTAAATAGTCTATTTATTTGTCTGTATATTTTTTAATCAATATGTATATTATCTATTTGTCTATCTTGGTATCTATTTATCTAATTATCTATCTATCTATTTGTCTATCTATCCATCTGTCTATCTGTTTCATTAATTGTTAATCTATCTATCTATCTAATTGTTTATCCATCTATTTGTCTATTTATCTATATAAATATCAATCAATCTATCTATCTATCTATTTCTCTATCAATCTATCTATTTATCTATCTGACTATCTATCTATCTATTTATCTATCTGACTATCTATCTATCATATATATGACTATCTATATGCTAATTAATCTGACTAGCTATCTATCTATCTATTTGTCTATCTTTATGTCTATGTATCTATCTTTTTAATAATCTATCTATCAATCTATCTATCTATATATCTATCTGATCTGTCTATTTATCTATCTATTTATTTATCTGTGTATCTATCTATCTTTCTATATAAATATTTGTATATCTACCTTTTGTCTATCTACCTATCAATCTATAGGTCTATCTTACTATACATTTGTCTTTCTTTAGATCTGTCTATCTATCTATATGTCTATATGTTTTTTAATTGTCTATATATATATATATATATATATCTGTCTGTCTATCTATCTATTTGTCTTTTTGTTTGTATATCTATCTATCTATATGTCTATCTATATGTTTGTCTATTTATCAGTTTATTCATCTATTTATCTTTCTTTCAATATGTCTACATATTTGTCTATCTATCTATTTGTCATTTTGTCTGTCTATCTATCTATCTATCTGTCTATCTTTATCATGTCTATCTTTTTGTCTATTTATCAATCAATCAATCTATCTATCGGTCTATTTTTCTATCTATCTTTTTGTCAATCTATATTTCATCTATCTGTCTATCTATCTATATAATTGACTATCCATATGTATATATTTCTATATATAAATATATCTAACAATCTATCTACTAATTTGTCCACCAATTTGCCTATCAATCTGTCTATCAATTTGGATATCAATTTGGCTATAAATATGTCTCAAAATATCTTTCAATTTAATTTTTAATCTGACTATCTATTTGCCTATCTAATTTTTAATCTATTTATATATTTGCCTATCGATTTGGTTATCTATGTTTCTATTTATATATCTATCTATATATTTTATCTATCTATCTATCTATCATTCTAACAATCTTTTTATCTATCTATCTATTTATCTATCTATCTATCCGTGTGTCTGTATATCTTTCAGTCTATCTATCAGTATATTTATCTATCTATCATTCTATTTGTCTATCAATATATCTATATGTCTATCTATATTACTAGATATCTATCTATTTATCTATTTTTCAATCTATCTTTCAATCTATCTAACAATCTATCTGACTAAAAATCTATCTATTTATCTCTCTATATTATCTGTCTATCTATCTTTTTATCAATTTGACTATCTATCTATCTATCTATTGGTATTTCAATCAATTTTACATTTTACCTATTAATATATCTATCAATATGTCTATCAAGCTGTCTATCAATCTCTCTATCAATCAATCTATCAATCTATCTATAAATATATCTATTATTATGTCTATTAATCTGTCTATCTATATGTCTATGTTTCTGGCTATCTATCTATATATCTATCTTTCTATTTATCTACCTATCTAACTATCTATCTATCTATCTGGTTGTCTTTCTATTTATCTATATGTCTATTTGACTATTTGACTATCTATCTATTTATCTATCAATCAATCTATCTATCTATATACCTATATATTTATCTATCTGTCTATATTTCCATATTAATACCTATCTGTTTATCTATTTGAATATCTATCAGCCAATCTACCGATCATTCAATCTATCTATCTATATAACTATCTATTTGTCTATATTTCCATATTACTATCTATCTATCTATTTATCTATCTATCGATCGAACTATCTAGCTATATGTTTATGTATTTATTTACCTGACTATCTATCTATCAATCTTTCATTCAATCTATTTGTATATCTAAATGTTTATCTATCTATATATCTGTCTATCTATCTTTCTTTCTATCTTTTTGCCTATCTAATTGTCCATCTATCTTTCTATCTATCTATTTATCTAAATGTCAAATTTATCTATCTATCTATCTATCTATTTATAATTCTATCAATATATCTATCTTTCAATATATTTACCAATCTGTCTATTAATCTATGCATCAATATGGCTATAAAACTATATATCAATCTGTCTATCAATCTAACTTTCAAACAAATTATCAATCTAAAAAATTTATCTGTCTATTTATCTATTAATCATTCTTTATATTTATCTATATATTTGTATATCAATTTGTCTATCCATCTCTCTGTCTGTCTATCTATCTATTTATGTATCTATTTTTCTATCTATCTATCTATCTATCTATCTATGTATCTATCGATCTATCTATCTATCTATCTATCTTTCTTTCTATCTAAATGTCTATCTATCTTTCTATCTATATATCTATTTATTTATTAGTATATCTTTCTGTCTATTTATATGTCTATATATCTGAATATATTTTTTATCTATCTATATGTCTATCTATCTGTCAATCTATTTTTCAATCTATTTGTCTAATAATCTATCAATATATATATCTATCTGTCTATCTATATTTTTATCAATTTGTCTATCTATCTATCTATCTTTCATTCAATTTTTCTTTCAATCTGTCTATCATTCTCTCTATCAATTTGTCTATCAATCTTCTTTAAATCAATATATCAAACAATCTATTAATCTATCTATTATTATGTCTATTAATCTATCTATCTATATGTCTTTCATTCTATCTATCATAATATCTATATATCTATCTATCTATCTATCTACATATCAATATATCTATCTATCTATTTATATGTCTATCTCTCTATCTATCTATCTACTTATCTATATATCTATCTATCTCTCTATCAATCATTCTAAATATCTATCAATCTATCTTTTTATCTATATGTCTAATTATCTATCTACCTGTCAATCAATCTATCTGTCTATCTATTTGTCTATATATCTATCAATATATCTATTTATCTATCGATCTTTCTATCTAACTATCTATTTATCTCTCTATCTATCTACTTATTTATTTATCTATCTATCTATCTATATATCTATCAATTTTTTTATCTGTCTCTATCTATCTATCTATTTATCTATCTATATATCTATCTGTCAATAAATCTATCTAGCTATCTATCTATTTGTATATATATATATATATATATATATATATATATATATATTTATCTATCTATCTATGTGTCTATCAATCTTTCTAACTATATGTATATCTATTTGTTTATCTATATATCTATCTAGCTATTTTTCTATATATTTATTTATCTAACTATCTATCTATCTATATATCCATATATCTATCTAATTATCTATCTATATATCTCTCTATCAATCAATAAATCAATCTATATATGTATCTATCTATCTATTTGTATATATATATATATATATCTATCTATGTGTCTATCTGTCTTACTATATGTCTATCTATCTATCTATATATATATATCAATCTATTTATCTATATATTTGTTTATCTCACTATCTATCGATATATCTATCTATCTATCTAATTATCTTTCTATCTTTCTATATATCTGTCTATCTATTTATCTATCTATCTTTCTATCTATCTGTTTGTCTGTCTATCTATCTATCTATCTGTCTATCTATCTATATATCACTCAATTAATCAGTCTGTCTATCTATTTATCTGTCTATCTTATCTTTGTATGTATGTATCTATCTCCCAATTAGTTTGTCTGTTTATTTATCTATCTATCATTATGTCTTTCAATCAATCTATCAATCTCTCTATCAATCTCTCTATCAATTTGTCGATCATTCTATCAATAAATTTGTATATCAATCTATATATAAATCTATCAATCAATCAAACTATCTATCTATCTATCAATATGCTTATCTATCTTTCTATAAAGATGTATATTAATCTCTCTTTATATCTATCTATCTATATATTTATCTATCTATGTTTATATCTATTCGTATATCTATCTATCTAATAATCTATCTATATATCTGTCTATATATATGACTATTTATCTTTCTATCTATATACCTTTCTAAATGTCTATCTATCTATCTTTATATCTATCTATTTATCTGTCAATCAAACAATCTATCTTCTTATCAATTAATCTATATATCTTTCTATCTATAATATATCTATCTATTTATCTATCTATAATATATACATCTATTTATCTGTCTATCTATCTATCTATATTTATATCTATTTATCAATGTATATAGCTCTCTACCTACCTTTCTATCTATCTATCTATTTGTCTTTCTAATTATTAATTTATCAATCTCTCTATCTATCTATCTATCTACCTTTCTATCAATCTATCAGTCTATCAGTTTATTAGTCTATTAGTCTATCGATCAATCTGAATATCAATATATCTTTTTGTCTATTTGTATATCTATGTATCTATTTATATGTTTATCTATATATTTGTCTATCTATTTATCCTTTTATCTATTTTATGTCGAAATATTTATATGACAATCTATATATCTATGCAACTATCTAACTATTATATCCATCAATTAATCTATATATCTTCTTTCTATTTTTCTATCTCTCTAACTATCTAATTGTCTTTCTATTTATCAGCCTATTTGTCAATCTTTCTATATATTTATATTTATAAATCTATCTATCTATCATTCTATCTGTTTACCTTTATATTTGTCTGTTTATCTAAATGTCTCTCTAACAAATAGGAAATCAAGTTATTCTCAAAAATTGGTATTGGAGGTTTAGCTTGTGCATTATGATGCACCATAGGGTGAAGTTACTATTGAATATAATAATGAATTTAATAAATAGTAAAAATTTGCAGACAATATCAACATGTAAAAAGAGGTGTTCTCAATTCTCATACACAGTGCTTTGCAAGACTTGTTTAGAAGAATTCATATTTTGTAGATAGTAATGACTGCATATGAAGGAAAAGTGAAAATAACAAAAATTTATGGAACAAAATTTGGATTCTAGAAAATATAGATGGAAGATTATATATACTAGAAAAATTTATATTAACCCCTTCTGAGGAAGATGATAGAGTCTATGAAGAAAAAAGAGAACATACTAGAACTTGAATTCATCTGAAATATGATATCTTACCAACTTACTTTCAATATAAAAAATGCAAAGAGCATAGTAAGGCTTACGATGGCTCTTGCTAGTATATATGAAAACTAATTGATGCTACAAAAGTGCATATGATGAGGTGTTTTTTCAATCTGAAGGTGACAGAAAGCATATCAGTGACCCAACAACTCAGAGAAGTCAACACAATCACAACCCAATTATGTTTGTTTGGTATTGAAGTCAATGATGAAGTATGTGTATTGAAACTTCTGTGTTCTCTATCAAAAATTAATGTATTACAATTATATTTGTGCATAGTTCATCAAGAACTAATATATTGAAATTTGATGATGTTCATGATCTAATTTTAAGCAAGGAGATTCAACAGAGTTACACAAGTGAAATATCAACCTCTTTAGAATTATATACAAAGTTAATTGTAAGAAATTCAACCAAGAGAAAATGTCAAAGCAAATCAAAAAGCAAGAGGTCTAAATCTAAGAATCATTGTAATTATAATAGCTCAAAGATCATTAAGTATTGAAATTATAAAGATATAAGACACTGCAAAAATCTATGTAAGTGGTAGTTATTTTATAGCATGGTAAAATATATCACAAGTATATGAGTTTAAAAAGTAATAAAGTTAACTCTATGAATTTGGATTATCATTTCATAGATATTGATTATTTGGATTAATTATCAAAGTTTCTTCATTATCTAAGCTTACAATAAGTAAATAGTTTATAGTGTTTACTCAAGTAAACAATTCTATGGTTAGCGTATAATAAGTAAATAGTATCAAGTCCATGGGTATACAATTTATGAGTTAATGGTTATAGCGGTGATAAAATATGGGAGATCTACTCATCCATATAGGTGGAACTTCTCAAACCCATCAAAAAGTCATCGGCATCAATTCATGTAGGAAATAATGTCTGTTAGATGAGCTAGATATCTTATATATTTTAATCAAGTATGAATCATATTGATAGTCAATGCTAGGGTATTTATAAGGGAGCCTATGCAGCATTTAATTAAACATAGTAATTAAAATATAGTCAAATATATAAATGTATTTAAATTTCTTGTAAATTAGTATCAGTATACATAAAGCCTATTACATTTTTATTTGAACTAATTGAAAACTGGTCAATAAATGTTTACAGATATTAATTTGACATTAACATATATTAATGTGACTATACTTTAAATTTACAGATATTAAATACACTCTTACATTTTTATAAGAGTGTGTGTTTTTCCCTATACATAAAGCCTTGTATAAAATATAGTTTACAGATATTAATTTAATTATACTTATTGGGTAGGCAAGGTATTATTGAATAATAAATATTTTCATAATGCAAATTTATTAGACATGTATTTTAAAATGATGACTTACAAATTTCATATATACATTATTAAAATCCTATCATAAAGTCAATATATCTTTATTTGTGTAAAATATGAATATAATGTTATATGTATAATACTAATTATATCTAAAATACACATGTATATTGAATGTATCATATATAAAATTATGATATATATATATATATATATATATATATTAAATATATGTTTTTATATTTATATATAGTTATGTTTATGTAATCAATTTTTATTGTTATAAATATAATAAAATACACTTATATATTTATGTGTTATATGCACACTACCCAACAAAAAACACCCATTTTGTGTTATATACGATTAAATTTATATAAGCAATCCAAGTATAATTAAATTATCATAATATGTATTTAAAAAAAGTATAATTAAATAAATTTATATTAGCATACCTACTGCCCAACACAACACAAATGCATTAGGTATGTATCGCAATAAGTATAATTAAATTAATGTATACGATTAAAGAAGAAGAATTTCGGAAAAAAAAATTAATAGAATCAATACGCATTAAGATAATCGATGAAGAATTAGGGTAGAAAAAGTACTTCAAATCAATAACAAATTATTGCTTAATTCGAATATGTTTATGTTGCGTCGGTATCAAGAGAAGGATGGAGGACTACGGAGGAGTTGCGTCGCTTATTCTTTGAAAATGTCGAGAGAAAGATGGGGGACTTAGTCTCGACAAAATAAACATTAAATAAAAAATTATATATATTTCCAAAATATTTTTATTTTTAATTAAAAAACATTAAATAAATAATATATAAATATAAATAAATAAATAAATATATATATATATATATATATATATATATATATATATATATATATAAAGACTCATTTATTTTATTTACTATCAAACTTTTTTCAAATAAATTAATGTGCGTGTAGCAAGGTATAAATTAAAAATATACACCTTATAATTTTTTTTATAATATTAATTAAATAATAAATATATAAACAATTTAATAAAATATATGTTTAGCCTTATAAAAAAATATCAAATAGCTACAAAATTAACAAATTTCATATAATAAGGTATACATGAAAAGATGATTTGTCCTCTAGTCACTCTTATAAGTGTTATAAAAGTCTTTTTATGTTAAAAAATATATTAAAATGTATATTTTATGGTTATAAATTTTTAAGAATTCATCATATTAATTTTTATGAAGATTATATGTAATTATTTTAAAGGCATAAAATTTCATATTATTTGATATCATTTATAATTTTTAAAATTCAAAAAATTACTTAAAGTGATAGGATAATTAATTAAAGTTATATCAATTATTTTAATAAAGACCGAATGTTAAAATCCAATAGAAAAAATATTACTTAATTATTTAATTCTTATAAATTTTAGTAGCGGCAAACATATATGTATTTATTTTTAAATATTAATTTATTTTCTTTTAACTTTAATGAAAAATTTTATATTTTTATTATATTTCAAAATTTTCAAATTTTGTATTAATTATATTTTTTAAATATTTCCTATAATCATAAAATTTTTTTATACTAATAATCATTATAATATTTACTAGTTTATTCGTCAATTCAGATATTTTTGAAAATATTTTATATTTTATCATACAATGAATTAATTTACATTTATATTAGTGGAAATTTTAATGTATGTTAATTTAATTTTAAAAATATCGAAATAAATTATTATACTTATTGAATTAATTATTTAATATTAATTTAATACAAATTTTTATGTTTCTTAATTAAAAATTTTAGAAAACTTTTATGTATACTTTTTAAAAAAATTAATACATCATAAAAATAGATTTTTTAGTCTTAATTAATATAATTTTTTTGTATTTTTATATTTTTAAAATTATTTATTTATAATATCATTTTTTTATGATTTTATGAGGAGAATGTAACTCTCAAGGATCGCTCATCTATAGACCATTAACATAATTTAATAAACAAAATTAAATAAAATATTAAGACTAATAATAAATTACAAAAAATTAAATAATTAAATATCGGCTAGGAAAATTTCGTCGCTATGTTTGGAATTTAATTAGCTAGGGAAGGTAAGTCACTAAATCCATCGGTATATTCCGGATTTAATTAGCTAGAGAAGTTTCCATGCTAAATCCATCGATATATTCCGGATTTTATTAGTTAATGAAGTTACGTCACTAAAATCAGTCACTATATTCAGGAAGTAATTTGCTAGAAAAGTTCTATTTATAAAATCTGTCACTATATTAAGCATGTAATTAGAAAGAGAAATTTCATCGCTAAATCTGTAGCTATATTTTTGGGATGTAATTAGCTAGGAAAATTACGTCATTAAAAAGCGTCTCTAAGTTCAGTGTGTAATTAGCTAGGAAACTCCATAGATGAAATCTATCTCTATGTTATAGATAAAACTATCTAGAGAAATTCTATGGATAAATCCATAGCTAAATTCTAGATTTTAATAGCTAGGATAATTCCGTCGCTAAATCTATTGTTAATTTCCAGAGTTTATTAGCTAGGGAAATTTCATCGTTAAATCCGTCACTAAATTCAGGATTTTATTAGGTAGGGAAATTCCATCGCTAAATCTATCGCTAAATTCTAGATTTTATTAGCTAGGAAAATTCCATCGTTAAATCAGTCGCTAAAATCTAAATTTTATTAGGAAGGAAAATTCTGTCTCTAAATCCATCGCTAAATTCTCGATTTATTTAGCTAGAGAAATTCAATCACTAAATCCATCACTAAATTCCGGATTTTATTAGCTAGAGAAATTCCATCACTAATTCTATCATTATATTTCCTACTTTTCTTAAGCGGAATTTACGAAAATATTACATCGCTAATCCGTTACTAAATTCCCCACTTTTTTCTGATACAGAATTTACGAAATTATTCCATCACTAATCCATCTCTAATCCATTGCTAATTCGTTGCAAGTTTTTAATTTAATGAAAAAACATAAATCTTTGCTATTCCCTAGCTAATCCCTCGCAATTTAGCTAGGGATTGATCCCTAGCTAAAATTCCATAGCTAAATAAATATTTTTTTGTAGTGTATCTTTCTATCTATTTATCTATCTTTTTATCTATCTAACTATCTATTTATTTGTTTATCTATCAATCTATCTATCTATATGTCTATTTTTTATTTATCTATTTCTTTATCTATCTATCTATCTATATATTTATCCATCTAATTATCTATCTATCTATTTATCGGTCCATCTATCTATCTGTATATCAATCAATCGGTCTATCTATATATCTATCTATTTGTAAACCTATATATCTTTATCTATTTATATATCTATCTATGTAATAGTTTATATTTTTGTCTATTCATCTCTCTATATGTCAATATGTCTATTTGTCTATTTATCTATCTTTTTATATGTCTATCTATCTATCTATCTATCTGTTTGTCTAACTATTTATCTATCTATTTATCTATCAATCAAACTAAAAATATTTCTATCTATCTATCTATTTCTCTAATTGTCTATCATAATATATGCCTATCTTTTTATCTATATATATATCTATCTATCTATCTAGATATCTATCAATTTATTTGTCTATCTGTCAATATATCTATCTATCTATCAAACTATCTATCTATATATCTATCAATCTCTTTATCTATCTATCTGTCTATCTATTTATGTAGAATCAATCTAACAATCTCTCTATATGTCTTTGTATCTATCTATCTATCTATATATCTATCTATCTATCTATCTCTCTCTCTCTCTCTCTCTCTCTCTCTCTTTCTATCTATCTATATATTTATCAATATTTCTATTTGTCTATCTATATATCTATCTATATATTTATTTATCTTTCTGTCTATCTGCCTGTCTATCTGCCTATCTATCTAAATATCTAACTATGTTTCAATCAATTAATATATCTATCTATATGTTTGTATGTGTTTATGTATATCTGCCAATCGATTTATTTATCTATCTATATATATATATCTAACTATATATCTATCTATATGTCCATCTGTCTATCTATCTATATATCTATCTACCTATATGTCTAGCAATCTACCTATCTATTAGTCTATCTCTTTATCTATCTATTTGTCTATCTATCTATCTATCTATCTATTTGCCTATCTATCTATCTATTTGCCTATCTATCTATCTATCTATCTATCTATCTATCGATTTGTCTATTTTTCTTTCTATATATTTGCCTATTTATCTATCTATCTATCTATCTAAATATTTATCTATCTATCTTTCTATCTACCTATCTATTTAATTATCTAACTATGTTTCTATTTATCATCCTATCTATCTATCTCTCTATATGTTTATATGTGTATCTATCTATTTTCCAATCTATTTATTTGCCACTTTAATTATTTATCTATATATATATATATATATATATTTATCTCTCTATCCTTCTATCTACTTATCTACCTATTTCTATATCTATCTATCTATTTGTCTATCAATCTATCTATCTATTTGTTTATCTCTCTTTTTATATATTTGCCTATTTGTCTATCTATCCATCTAAATATTATCTATCTGTCTATTAATATGTATATTTATATATTTTCTATCTATCTTACTATTTACCTATCTATCAATTTGTCTTTCAATATATCTGTATATTTGTCTTTCTGTGTATATGTCTATCTTACTTTTAATATATCAACTTTCTCTCTATTGGTCTATCTATCTATCTATGTATGTACAATCTACCAATCTCTCTTTCTCTTTATCAATTTATCTATTTGTCTATCTATCAATCAATTTATCAGACTATTAATCTATCTAACTATATATATATATATATGTCTATCCTTCTATCTACTTATCTACATATTTGTTTATCTATCTATCTATCTATCTATCTATCTATCTATCTGCCTACGTATCTATCTGTCTATTTGTATATCTTTATTTTTATATATTTGCCTATTTGTTTATCTATCCATCTAAATATTTATCTTTCTGTCTATTAATATGTATATTTATAATTTTTCTATCTATCTTACAATCTATCTATCAGTCAATTTGTCTTTCAATATATCTGTCTTTGTGTGTATATGTCTATTTAATTTTAATATATCAACTTTCACTCTATTGGTCTATCTATCTATCTATCTATATATGTATATACAATCTACCAATCTTTCTTTCTCTTTATCTATTTATCTATTTGTCTATATATCAATCAATTTATTAGACTATTAATCTATCTATCTATGTTTCTATTAATTATGTGTCTATTTATTTATCTTTATATCTATTTATTTGTTTATATGTTTATCTATCTATCTATCTTTCGATATATATGTAAATATTTTCATTTGTTTATATGTTTAACAATATGTCTATATATATATATATAGACATATATATATATATGTCTATATGTCTATCTATCTATCTATATATCTATTTGTCTATCTATCTATCTATCTATTTATCAATCTATATTCTTATGTGTTTATATATCTTTCTATATATATATTTATCTATTCATATGTCTATCTATCTATATGTGTAAATTTTCTATATGTCTATCTATCTATCTTTCTATCTGTTTGTCAGTCATTGTATTTATCTATCAATCTATCTAACTATCTAACCATCTATCTATCTAACTAACAATCTATCTAACTCAATATCTATCTAACTATCTAACTATCTTTCTATCAATAAATCTTTCTATCGATCAGTCTATTAGTCTATATATTTATATATCTATCAATCAATCTATCTTATTATCTATTTTCCTATGTATCTATTTATCTGTCTATCTACATATCTATCTATTTGTTTATATGTCTATATGACTACTTGTCTATCTATCTGATCCTTCTATCTATTTATTTTTCTATATGCCTATAAGCCTATATGTATATTTCTCCAATTTTCTATCGATCTATCTGTCTATCTTTTTATCTATTTATTTGTCTATCTATCTATCTATCTAACTATATAACTATGTGTTTATCTATCTATTTATTTATTAATCAATCAATCTATCTTTCTAACTATATTTCTATCTAATAGTCTATTATTCTATCAGTCTATAAGTTTATCAATCTATGTATCTATTTGTATATATGTCTATCTATCTATCTATTTGTCTATCTATATATCTATATATCTTTTTATCTATATATCTATCTGCCAATCTATCTATTTGTCTATTTATCTATCTAACTAACTAACTATCTATCTATCTATTTTCCTATCTACCTATCTACTAATCTTACTATTTGTATATCTATCTATTTTTATATTTATCTATCTACCTCTCTATTGATTTGTCTATTTGACTCTCTCAATCTATCTATTTGTCTTTCTGCCTATCTATCTATCTATCTGTCTATCTATCTTTCTATATATCTTTTTATCTCACTTTTTGTATATCAATCTATCTTTATATCTATCTATTTATCTATTTAGCTCTCTATATATCTTTCTATCTATCTCTCTTTTTGTATATCTAACTATCTTTATATCTATCTATCTATTTATCTATTTGGCTATCTATATTTTTATATATCTTTCTACATATTTATCTATATGTCAATCAATCAATCTGTCTACCTATCTATCTATCTATTTGTCGATCTGTCTATCACTTTATCAGTCTATATATCAATCTATTTATTTATCTATCTATCTTTCTTTCTATATGTCTATCTATATGTTTGTCTATCTATCAATATTTCTATTTGTCTATCTATTTATCTAACTATCCATATATCTATCTGTCTGTCTGTATGTCTGTCTGTCTATCTGTCTGTCTAACTGTCTATATCTCTATATAATTTTTTGACTATCTATCTATCTGTTTATCTATCTATTCATCTATATATCTATGTGTCTATTTATCTATTTATCTATCTATCTATCTATATATCTATCTATTTGTCTATCTATCTATTTGTTTATATGTCAATTTTTCTATCTTTCTATCTATCTTTCCATCTGAATATTGATCTTTCAACTTGTCTATCTATCTTTTTATATATCTGAATGTTGATCTATCTACTTGTCTATTTATTTATCTATATATCTATCTATTTATTTATTTGTCTATCTTTCTATCTACCTATTTACTTATCTACTTATCTATCTACCTATTTATATGTCTATATATTTATCTGTATATACATCCATCTATCTATATGTCTATCTATCTTACTATCTTTCTTTATATATGTCTATCTTGTTATGGTTCCAGTAAATTTCATATCTAAATCTTGTTTTGGACTATGAACTAACCAATGATCCAAGTGAATATAATTAAAAAAAGTACAAGGATGTTACTTATTGTAGCGTAGAAAAAGATACTTTTGATTCTGAATGGTTAAGTTGAAATCTAGCACAATCAAAAGTTAGTGCCTCTAGCAGTATCCACATAAATGTTTCTTTGTTATTTCTCTTATTTTAACTCTCCCATTTTATAAAATCTTTTGGGTCTTTTTTTCACACAATTTTCTAAAAGGATGTGCAATTTACTAAAAGTATGTCTCAATAATGACACACATTTCTAAAATGTAACATCCTCACATCAATCTATAGGTTTCTCAATCATTAAGTAAATTGACTTAAACAAATAAGCTATAATCACATTTTGACTTATTTGAGAATGGTCATGTATTTTTGTAGTCCTACACAATCAAGGGGCCAACTGATATCATCGTTGTTATATAGAATGGACAAATTCCATCTACATAAATCACATCCCTCTACACAATTAATTGTATACTTAGTAAACAACCCTATAACCATCCTTGTTATAAGTGGCATTTACTAAAACTAAAGTATACAACTCCTTATGTAGAGAACTGTAGTGACTTTAGGTCAATGAACAATTCATTCTAATATACACTATGAGAATGTATATGACACTTATATAACAATCCAAGAAACATTATGAAAGCGGGTCAGTTCAATATATGTTCTCCAAAAATATTCAAGTGTTAAATTAATATCTATATTAGTAAACATTCATTTTAGTCTTAATGTATTAATATTACCCTTGAATATTAATACTTGACATTAAATATTTTTGAGTAGTATTCCATAGAACATATCACTCTATATATTAATCTAATATTTGCATAAATCTAAATAAATATAATAATTATAAAACGATGTCTATTTATATATAAGAAATTATACAAAAGTGCCAATAGAATGATCACCACAAGAAAAATCCCATATAGCTAGGAATAATTCCCTAGCTAAATGGGTATTTTCCATCGCTAAATGGGATATAACGAGGGATTAATGGTGGAACCATTCCCAATCTAAAGTGCTTGTCGCTAAAAATTAGCGAGGGAAAGAGTCCCTTGCTAAAATTTTAGTGACGGAAATATTCCTAGCTAAAATATTAATTTTCCTAGCTAAATTATTAAGTAAAAATTCCCTAGCTAAATTAGCAAGGGAAAATTCCCTAGCCAACTCGGGCTTTTCTGTCGCTAACTTATATGTTGACAGAAGCTTTCCTAATCTAAAATGCTTGTCGCTAAAAATTAGCGAGGGAATTAGTCCCTAGCTAAAGTTTTAGTGACAGTAATATATCTAGCTAAAATAATAATTTCTCTAGCTAAATTAATAGAGGAAAATTCTCTAGCTAAATTAGCAATAGAAAATTCCCTAGCTTTTTTCATTCAGAAACTATTTTCAGAATTTTTTTTTTTTTTTCAAAATATTGAATTAAATAATTTAATATTTTTATATTAAATTGAATTAAAACTCAAACTATAAACAATAATTTATAATTAACAAAAAATAAAATCATTTAATTAATTATTATGATTCAATAATTTACATAAATCAAACAAAAACATATCAAAATTATATTTCATTTTATTCATCAATGTATCTACCGACAATGCATAAAATATAATCTATCCGTGCATTGATGTTGCTTTCTTTCTCTCTACTCCTCTGATCATGATCTTTCTACTACGACAAAGCAGTCCGAGTCACGGTTCGTTCATATTTAGTGAAAAGTTTCTTCACTTATATAAGCTTCATATGGGTAATAATGCGGTACCATATCTATACGAAATTTAAACAAGCCAATAAAATCAAAATATATAAATAAAAGAAATTATGTTTTGATAAATATATAATACTTCAGTATATATGTACATATATACAAACATTTCACTTGTTACATATATTAGTGTATTATATCTACATATATACTGCAGTATTATATGTACATATATACTGAGTACATATATACTCGATATATACATACATTTAATACTACAATATTATACGCACATATAATACTACAATATTATATGTACATATACTACAGTATATATATGCATATATACCTAGTATATATGTATGTATATACTGAGTATATATTTATGTATATACCAAGTATATATGTACGTATATACCGAGTATATATTTACATATATACAGAGTATATAGTACATTTATACCCAGTATAAAGTACGTATATACCGAGTATATAGTACGTATATACCAAGTATATAGTACATATATACCGAGTATATATGTATGTATGTACTCAGTATATATGTACATATATACCTATTATATCGTACCTATATACCAAGTATATACACATGTATATACTGAGAATATGCATGTATATACAAAGTTTATATGCACGTAAATACTAAGTATAAATATACGTATATACTAAGTATATATTTACATATAATACTGTAGTATTATATGTACATATACTATAGTATATACATACATATATACTGTACTATATATGTATGTATATACTTAATATATACGTACTTATATACTACAGCATATATGTGTGTATATACTGAGTATATACGTACGTACATACCGAGTATATACGTACGTACATACCGAGTATATACGTACGTATGTACCGATTATATACGTATGTATATATCAAGTTTATAGTACGTATATATCGAGTACATACGTATGTATATACCAAGTATATATGTACGTATGTACCGATTATATACGTATGTATATATCAAGTTTATAGTACGTATATATCTAGTATATACGTATTTACCGATTATATGCGTATGTAAATATGATGTTTATTTTACGTATATATCGAGTTTATACGCACGTAAATACCTAGTATATACGTGCGTATATACCAAGTATATATGCACGTATATACTGAGTTTATATGCACGTATATATCAAGTATATATGTACGTATATACCGAGTACATATTTACTCAGTATATACGTGCATATAAACTCAGTATATACGTACATATATACTCGATATATACGTACATATATACTCAGTATATATGCACTATATACTATACTATATATGTATGTATATTCTACAGTATTATATGTACATATATATAATCACATAACCTCGAATGAAACAAAACTGCAACAAATTAGTATTATCCCATTTATACTTCACAAAGATGACACAAAACTACAACAAATTAGTATGATCCCATTTATACTTCACAAAGATGACAGGAAACTTCGCTATCAACATAAATATGAAATACCAAGATTATTTAAATTTTTGAAAATATCTTTGAAAACTATTAGAGAAAAACCAGGAAGACTAGCCACGAGGTAGGCTTGGAGCATCCAAGTTCACATATTGCTTTCCCTCAACCAAAACTTTTTCTCGGCCCCAAGGCTTATAAGGGGGTTGCTCTGCCCCACAATGACTGAGATGACAAGCTAACAAAGAACTAGCAGATGAAATAGAGACTGATCATCTGTAGTAGTAACCATTAACAAATAAATAAGAAACTTGAACCTAAAAAAATGGAGCACTCCACCATGCTAATGTGCAACACAAAATGATGAATAAATTATTAGAATAATAATTTTGAATAACTACAATCTAAGCAACCCTTGTCTTACATATTTAAAACAAAGACATAACAAAATTTTATTACATCTTATTCATCAATGTATCTATTGATAGTGCATAAAGTATAATCTATCCGTGCATTGATGTTGCTTTCTCTTCCTCAGCTCCTCTGATCACCATATTTCTACTGCTACAAAGCTGTCTGAGTCACGGTGCAACATGTCTAATAAAAATTCCCTCACTTATACAAAGTTCATATGGAGAATAATGAGCTACCATATCTATACGAAATTTAAATCAGTGAATATAATAAAAAAAAATAAAAAAAGTTTTGTTTTGATAAATATATAATACTGTAGTATATATGTTCATATAAACTATAGTGTATATGATCATATATTACTGTAGTATTATATGTACATATATATTGTGTACGTATATACTCAGTATATATGTACAAATAATACTGTAGTATTATATGTACAAATACTATAGTAATATATGTGCGTATAAACGTACGTATATATAGCATTTGCTGTTATACTGCCGCCGCCGCCGCTGCAACGATTGCTCCTGCTGCTGCTACTGCCACAGCCACTGCTGCTACTGCTGCTGCCACCACCGCTACTGTTACTGTTGCTCCTACAACTGCTACTGCCGCTGCCGCTGCTGATGCTGCCATTAGTGGTTCCACTACCCCTGCTGCAGCCACTACTACTATTGCTGCTACCGCTGTCACTGCCGCTACCACTGCTGCTACTACTTGTCGCTGCCACTGTTGCTGCTGCCGTTGATAATAAAAGTGGGGCCGGCGATGATGCTCGATTGAAAAACTTCCCTAGCAACCACTTATTTTGAGATTGAGTGAGTTTTTGACATGACGGTGAGCTGCTTCTCCTTAAACAGGACCCGATATTCCTCTTGGCACTTGAGGCCTGTAAAAATCATGTAATGATACGTTTTTCCTTCCAATTGAATACGGTTTTGTGAGATGTAATAAAATTACACGACACTACATGAGTATCATTATCATCATCCTAAGACATAGTACAATTATAACCAATCATTGTAGTGCCTACAACAAGAAAACTTATTTCCTCATACATACGCTTTGTACAATGTGATAATTGCATATCTACAAAATTAATAAAAGATTTAAGACCAACCTATGTCTTCCAGGCTGGCCTAGATAAGAAATATCTTCATGCCATAGTTTGGGAAATGTCTAATATTTATGACTTTTATGACCTGCATCGGTAAGCAATGCATGATGATGACTAGACCAGCCCCGAGCAATTATATATTCAAACATGTGTGTGTGTGTGTTTGAATTGGTGTGTATGTATGACAATATATACATGTCTACAAATAAATATATGCACCCACTTATGTACATACTCGTTATATACCAACGTATATACTCATTATATACTTTTGTATATACCAAGTATATTCATACTTATATACTTGTACATATATAGTGCATGTCATGCACCACATGACTGAAAAGAAGGATCAACACACCGCAAGAGCTAGCACATGAGGCCCAGTATTGTATTGCCAGAACATCCAACTCTGCATGGTAAGTAGAAACCTAGTATCATTAACAAATTGCACAGGCTTTAGACTTTACGAAAACTAATTGACAAATAGAATATAAAAAAAGTCGTCCAGTGAAAATCAGAACAGTGCATGTTGAGACAAATAGAATTTTTATCTTCCAAAACATAACAAAAAAATAACACATGCCAAAACTAAATAATACAATCTTCAATGACCTTGATGCTAATTCAATCACAACATGCTTTCTATCTTATAAATCTACCATGGTCTCAAAAATAAATTTTCATCATGTATTTATTCTTCTGTGTGGCATTGTACTTAGTCACTTTTATAGGGTTGGTTGCATTAAGAATCAGTCACCTAAATGCATGTATTTATATTTTGAACATGATATAAAATGGGAGAAATAAAAGTGATAATACCGCCACCACCACCATCATTTCAGCTAACATGTTAGAGACTGCCCCAAGACACCTG
This sequence comes from Sapria himalayana, assembly GCA_029783825.1. Classification (NCBI taxonomy): domain Eukaryota; kingdom Viridiplantae; phylum Streptophyta; class Magnoliopsida; order Malpighiales; family Rafflesiaceae; genus Sapria; species Sapria himalayana. The sequence continues at coordinate 167,929 of JAREIK010002684.1, forward strand.
ATGTTTTTTTTAAAGAACAAAAGTATAAGTGTTTGGAGCGTGCCATCAATATAAGCACAACACTACCTAGACTAGATACAAGTGAAATAAAAATACATACATTAAAATTATGCAATATATATAATGAATATTATATATATTCATCACCTCAAACTTCATAGAAAAAAAAATTAAGATACTCCAGATAGTTCTCATGAAAATCTTTGCCAACAATTGTGATGAGAATGGTTATTGTCTAGCCTGGCACGTGCCCAACCTAAAATAGCCAGGGTTTGAACCAAGACAGCCAAGCATTCCCTAGTCAGGGCCTGTCCATGGCACCTAGTCCAGCTCACAAGGGCCCATGCCCTGGAACCTGGACTACTATGGGCCATGTTCCCTGTAGAGTGTGTGCAGGCGGCAAGTGCTAAGCTTGATGGCAACATTATATCAATATATTATACATAACATAGATATGTTAATTGTTATGTGTATCTATATATACACATAATATAATTATTGTGTATTACAATATACAAAATACATACATAATGTATATAGAATGTACATACAATGTGTATATACACTCCTATTGAATATATACATATACACATTGTATATAGACAAAAATTATTGTGTAGATACATGTATACATAATGTATATACAAAATATACACACACATACCTAGTATATAGAAAATTTAAAATTATGAATTAAAAAAACATTAAAAAAATTATTTAAATTAAAATTATAATTAATACTTTTAAAAATAAAATATGGTAACATAATCTTTCAAAATAAAACTAAAACATAAAAAATATAACAAATCATTAAGTCATAAAATGATAAAAATTATAACATCATTTTCAATCTAACTGTTATGATCTGTACAACTTTAAATTTTATCATATACATCATCATATGTATTTTTTTGTAATGTATGAATTTAATTTTCAAGACTCATCTATGTATTATCTTAATCTTATTATCATAACAAATTTTCAATAATATTGATTGTAATTTGATTTTCCTATCTAAAATAATATTCACAATCATAAATACGATAGATTTTAATATACATTAACACAGTAAAGATCAGCTAATCACGAGACATTTTAGATATCACGAATAAAATTTTATATAATTTTTACAAACTCAATGCATCTAGATTCTTCATGTCCTCTAAAAAAAGTAGAACAATAATTGATGTCTAAGTATTTTAACAGGTTATAAAGACTCATATTCGACAAACCAATCTATAACTTACATCTATCTTATTTGAATTAAAAAGTTATCATCTTCGGATACTTCATAATCATAATTTTATTAAACAAAAATACTTATTTTCTTAATATCTAAATAAATTTTTTAATTAATCATAAATTTTACTTTTTTATTCTTATAGGTGATTAATCCCTAATCTAAATGTAAAAAGTTTTTATAGTTATACATATAGTAAGATACAATTATTTATATTTATATATTATTATACATATAGCATATATAGTTATAAATAGTTATATATAGTTAAACATATAGTTATATATAGATATATTCATACAAGAAGTTTATGTTGTTGTACATAAATATATACAAAGTTATAAACAAGTATATAGATTTACATATATATACACACACACACACACACACACACACACATATATGTATACATAATTACAAATGCACTTATATTTAATTATAAAGAGTTTATATAGTTATACAAATATTTATATATAGGTATACACATATAGTTTAGTAGCAGATATAACAGATGAAGAGTTTTAGATTACTATAAACCTTGCAAAATTTTGATTTAATACAAACCATGCTAAATTCTACATCACTAAAAACTCTATGTCATGATTTTGCAAATCTTAATATCATAAATATATAATACTATAATATATCTGTGCATATATACTGTAGTATATATGTATATATATACTGATATATATGTACATATACATATATAAAAGTATATATGTATACAGTGGTATATATGTATATGTACATATATACTGGTACACATGTACAAGTATTTATATGTACATATATACTCAGTAAATGTACATATAAACTATAGAGTATATGTAAATATATACGTGTACACATATACACTTTAGTATATATGTACATGTATGTACATTTACACTACAGAGTATATATGTACCAGTATGTACATATATACTGGTAAAAACTTATACATATACCCCATTATATATGAATATGTACATATAATATATGTACATATACACTACAGTGTACATGTACATATATACTCAATCAAGTTCCACGTGTAAAATTACTTGGCTACTCAAAAGATGTTTTCATGTAGATATCAATTGAATAAGCAAAGCACAAACTAGATGAGAAGCAATATTAAATAGAAATGCATAATAGTCTATAGAAGTTTATAAATTAGCCTTGAAATAAACATAATAGCGACCCTAATATGATTACAAGTTTCAAATTTTATGATCATTTTTTCAGCATTCATTAGTTTAATAAGGAAACAGAAAGCAGTTTGTGATGGCTATCATCAAAATCATACCTAATTTTTGATGCTGGTTTGTATTGATCCATAGCTCCAATTCCTTATTTTAAGCAACATCAAACTCATGAGATTTGTATGATTTCATTACCAACTCATGTAGCTTTCCAGAGTGTACCCAATGAACTGAGGATGTAAATTGTTAAATAAATTAGAGCTTATATTACACTGATTATTATAGGAACATTGTGATATGATTACAAGTTTCAAATTTTAATAATATTTTATCAGCATACATTAGTTTTATAAGGAAAAAGAAGTTGTGTATGATAGCTATCATCCAAATCATACCTGAATTCTGAGGTTGTTTTGCATTGATCCATAGCTTTAAGTAATTATAAGTAGTTATACATAAATGTATACAAAGTTATAAACAAATATATAGATTTACATATATGTATACTTTGTTACAAATATAGTTATATTTAATTATATAAAGTGTTATATTGTTATACAAATATTCATATATATTTATATACATATAGTTAAACATAATGATATATGTTGTTATACATGTAAATATAAATATAGTTATATGTGGTTATACATATAGTTACACATATAGTTATACTTATATTTATACATGTATGTATGTATATATATATATATATATATATATATATATTTATATTTATATTTATATAATTATACATATAGTTATGTATAGGTATAGATATAATAAAATAAATTTTATATACTAATATATACAAATGTATATTAAATATAAGTTGTAAATTATACATTTAAATTTAGTTATGTATAAAGCTTTTAAAGATATACATATAATAAGATATAATTATTTATAGTAATATGTTATTATACATATAGTAAATATAGCTGTAAATATTTTTATATAGTTAAACATATAGTTATATGTAGATATATTCATACAAATAGTTATACATAAATATATAAAGTTATAAACAAATATATAAATTTACATACATGTATACATAGTTACAAATATAGTTATATTTAATTATATAGAGTGTTATAAAGGTATACAAATATTTATATATAGTTATACAAATATTTATATATAGTCATACACATATAGTTAAAATAATGTTGTATGTTATTACACATGTAATTATAAATATAGTTATATGTGGTTATACATATAGTTATACTTATATTTATACATGGAGGTATATATAAATTTTCATTTGATTTTATATATGTATACATATAGTTTCTATAGGTATATATATAGTAAAATACATTTTTATATACTAAAATATAAAAATGTATATTAAATATATGTTGTTTATTATATTTTTTAATTTTAGTTATGTATATTATTTTATAGGTATACATTTAGTCAAAGACAATTATTTATAGTTATATGTTCTTATACCTTTGGGATCCAATGGCAAAAAGACATAAAATAGAAAATAAACAAGTTCGGCTTGCAATAGATTAGTGCAAAGTAAATGAGGTCTTGTATTTCAGGCATGAAATATATAAATATAAATATAATTTGAATCCCCCTAGAAATAGTGGTCATCCACATCTAGATATGTCAACAAAGTTTGTCTCATCCTGCTAAAATTGTTTATGACTTGCTGACAATGTAATTGGAAAGCCAATCAAGACCCTCATAGAGGTCATCGCCATAGGTAGCACAAGAGCTCTAAATGTATCAATGCCATTGACAAAAAGAGTGAAGTCCTAGCTTGTAACTAATTTTAGCTGCATTCATAGTATTTAAAAGATCTTGCTTATTGGCAAACACCAGCAAAACTGCATCTCGAAGCTTTTCCTCATTTAGCAACCTATGCAACTCATCTATGGCTTCAACAAAACAATTTCTATCATTGCTGTCCACCACAAATATGAAACATTGGGTATTTTAGAAGTAATCCCTCCAAAAAGGGTGAATCTTGTCTTGATGCCCAACATCCCACATAGTAAAATTGATGTTTTTGTATTTAACAGTCACTACATCGAAGACAATAATAGGAATTGTGGTGACAATTTCACCAAGCTTCAACTTATATAGAATGGTTGTCTTACCGCCAGCATCTATACTTAGCATCAAAATCTGCATCTCCTTGTTGGCAAATAGCCTACTGAGTAGCTTTGTTAACATCAACCCCATTTCTTCCACTAAATCTCAATCCATTTGTCATATGGCAGTAAAGAGATCTGATGAGAGAAAGAAACAAAATCAATATACCTCAAGAGATAGTCACCAGAGAGTGAGGTCAACCTCTATATGTTCTTATACATATAGTATATATAATTAAAAATAGAGTTATATAGTAACACATATAATTATATATAGATATATTCATACAAGTAGATAAAAGTAGTCATACATAAATATATACAAAGTTATAAATAAATATATAGATTTAATTATATGAATACATAGATGTATACATAGATACAAATATAGTTATATTAAATTATATAGAGTATTGCATAGTCATACAAATATTTATATATAGTAATACATATATTGTTATAAATATGTATTTAGTTAAAGATATAGTTATATATTACATTTTTATTGTTATACATTTAGTAAAATACAAGTCTATATAGTTATAAATTAGTAAACATATGATATATTTTGTTAAGAATATAGTTATATAGAATTACACATATAGTTATATAATATTATATAATTAAAAAATAGTTATATATAGTTATTAAAATAGTTATAAAAATAGTTTACATAGTTACAAATATAGTTAAATATAATTATGAAAAATTTTATATAGTTATACAAATATTTATAAATAGTTATCATATACTATGGTAACAACACGCTCTCAAATGCCCAATTGAATTACAACACTATAGATAAAGAACTTGTATCAACAATCTTTTCTTTTGGCAAGTTAATATCATATTTAGTGGGAACCAAAGTCATAGTATATACTAAATATTCTATAATCAAATATCTCATAGAAAATAAAAATGTCAGGCCTAGATTGATATGATGAATTTTACTTTTACTATAGTTTGAACTAGAGATATTAGATAAGAAATGTACATATAATCAATATTAAAAATAGCTTATAAAGACTAGAAAAAGAAGATAGAAGAGTTGTTGAAGAAGATATTAGATAGATTTTTTTATTTGAACAAACTATAATATTGAATTAAAATGTAACTCCATGGTATGTAGTAATGAATGAACTTTATCATTGCAAGTAGTACTCTGATCAAAATTTGAGGCAAAGTGTTATAGATGGGAGATTAGTAGTATCTTGCAATAATGTCACTTTTTGCTCCTATTCTCATGAATTTGTGGAACAAGTTAATATTTATGTGCTCAATTATTTTTTTTCACAAAATTAATGTTGATATTTACATATATATGCATAAATATATATGTGCATATACACTGCCCTACACACTCCCATTTATCCATCCATATACATTACTATACATTATATATCAACATACAAATTTTTGTACTTTTGTATATATTCACACATGTATCTACATTTTCAAAGTAGTGTGTATATATTTGTATGCATGCATATACTATTATACATCCACACAAACATACACATATACCTATATACATTATGTATTTTTAAAGTTACACATGAAACTATTATATATATGTGTGTGTGTGTGCATGCGTGTGTGTGTGTGTGGGTGTGTGTGTGCGTGCGAGTGGGCGTGTGTGTGTGTGTGTGTAAATGTATTTAAAATGTTTTGATTTTAAAAATTTAATTAAAATAAAATATTATACATTGTACACAATTTATAAAATATTGTAAAATATTTATATTTAAAACAAATATGTGTGTGTGTGTGTGTGTGTGTGTGTGCATGTGTGTGTGTGTGTGAAGCATATTAATGGGTAAAATGAAATTATGAATTATATATATAAGCTTCAATTTTATTCAAATAGTTGTTTTTTAATATTTATATTAAAATAACTATCATTATACTCATATATAAATGAAGTTGACATATTTGTAAATTATGTTGTTTTTACAATTATGTTAAAAATGAAAATATAGTTCATAAATAGATAATATTGTTTTTGTTTTTCTATATAATTTTTTTATAAAAATATTAATGTTTATGATACATTTTTACCTTTTATTTATTGTTATTAATAAATTTTAGAAACTTTAATATTCAAATAAATATAATATAGTGCATATAAATACATGCTTTTAATATTTCATAAAAAATCAATTATTTCTTTAATTATCTTCAAACAAAATAGATTGCCATATAAATATATGAGTAATTTTTTCTACAACTAATTATTTTTTTTATTTTATTCAAAATATATAAATGAACATATTAATATATGAATTTATTTTTTTAAGTAATTATTTTTTAATTTTTTTTTTCAAATTAAATACTTGACAATGTTTTTTTTGTAATTAATTGATACATTTCAAACATTATTTATTTATAATAAATATAACATATTGCATATTATGAGGTGCAAATTTTATTTTGTAAATAAATTTTATTTTTAAAGTTTTATCTTTGTAAATTGAAACTACATCACATATATATTTAAAAAATGTTTTATAATATTTATTACACAAACATATTGTTATTTGTTTTGAAATTTACAACATGAATTTTAACAAATGAACATTTTATTAGAAATCAATTTTAGTTAAATGATATTAAATAAAACCAAAATACAAACCCTAAACATATTAAAGCATAATGATTAATACAAACATATAAAAATACAATAAAAATACATTTAAGTTTGAAAAAATTGAATTTAAGTTCCTAAGATATATGGGAAAATGATAAAGATTTATACAATATCCAAAAAAACATGTATGAATTAGATGAATGATATGAATGGATATTAAGTTTCTGAAGCATGTAGTTATACATGCGGTAGATGTAGTTATATATAATGGACACCAATAAAAATGTAGGACTCCTAATGACCTAACCTGATCTAGAATCTTATTTGCGTAGGATTTCCACCTCACATTGGTCTCACTACATCCATTCTTAGGTTTGATTTGTTGAGATGATGGTAGAAAGTTGTGTTCAGAGGTTTGAATATCTAGAAAATGTCTAGTTTTATTAAAATTATCATATCTAATAATTTTAAAATATATGAGTGTGTATTCTTGCTTTTTAGGCATGCTTTGCATGTGCTTCTTATTAAAGTGGAAAATAATAGTCTTGTTTTGCATTTTTTTCTTAAAAAACAATAATTAAAGGAAGGATTTTGCTGGAAGAAGCAGATGATCACTCCAATTTGGGCTCTTCATTTTTCGAAGCATTCATGTTCAATACGATGGCTCATGTTCGTACCGAGGTGGATCATTTTCATTCTTTAGCAATAAATTAACAAGGTCGAGACTTGAGGTGGGTCATTATTTTTTGTTTTTGTTTTATTTTATCGTAGGAAGCTGTGATACAAAAATATGGCTATGATTCCTTTACTTTTGGCCAGAGGAGCTGGGGGAATGAAAGGAACGTTAATTTCATAAGCAAATTATACTTTATGCAATGTCGTTAGATGTATTGATGAAGAAGATGTAATAGAATTTTGTTATGTTTTTGTTTTAACAATATAATATATAGTATCTGAAAATTTTATTAACTATTTTTATTTTTTGTTAATTATAAATTATGGTTTATAGTTTATGTTTTTATTTAATTTAATATAAAAACTTAAAAATATTTAATCAATTTTTTTGTAAAAAAATAAAATAGTAAAAATAATTTTAGAATGAAGATAGCAAAGGATTCTTCCCTAGCTAATTTAGCTAGGGACTTTTCTGTAAATCTAAAATACGATCAAAATTAGCAAGGGAAAAAATAAATTTAGCTAAGGAATTTTACGTCGTTAAATATTTTTTGATAGAGAATTCTTCGAACATTAATTTTTTGCGATGAGCACTTTAGTTTTGGAAAACTTCGGTCATTAATCCATCGTTACTCTATTTTAGTAACAGAAAAATCCTATTTAGCTAGGAAATTTTTGCAAGTTATTAGAAATTTTGTTGTGATGATATCTATATGTCTATCTACCTAATAGTATATCTGTAAATCTATTTATCTAACTATTTTTCTATCTTTCTATCTGCCTATATATCTACATATCTATATATCTATATAAAAATCTATTTGTCTATTTGTTTATCTACCTATAAATCTTTTTATCTATTTATCTATCTATGTATCTATCTGTCTGTCTATCTGTATGTCTATCTATCTATCTATCTGTCTATCTATCTATCTATCTTTCTATCTATCTATGTATTTCTCTCTCTATTTGTCTAATTATCTATCTATTTAATTATCTATCTATCTTTATGTCTATCTAATATATATCTATCTATTTTTCTATTTGTCTATTTGTCTGAATCTCTAATTACCTATTTTTATATCTTTGTAATAGTCTAACTATATATCTTTCTATCTATATATCTTTCTAACTATCTAATTTTATTTTGGTCATCAGTCTTTTAGTTAATATATATATCTTTTTACCTACAAATCTATCTATTTGTCTATCTATCTACCTATCTATCTGTCTACCTATTTCTCTATCTATTTGCATATTTGTCTATATGTCTATCTGTCTATTTGTCTATATATCTATTTTAGTAACTATCTAACAATTTAACTATCAATCGAACTATTACTCTATTAGTCTATCTATTTATCTATCATTATATCTATCTTCCTATCTATCTATCTATCTATCTATCTATCTGTTTGTCTGTCTATCTATCTATCATTCTGGCTATCTATCTATCTATTTATCCATCTATCTATCTATATATCTATCTTTTTGGTTATCGATCAATCGATCTATCTATCTATCTATATATAATACTATTTGTCTATATGTATATCTGCATTTATATCGATCTTCCTATCTACCTATATTTTTATCTAACTAACTTTATTTTTTCTATTTGTCTATCTATCTATCTTTATATCTATCTATTTCTCATTCTATTAGTTTATTTATCTATCTATCTATATATCTATTTATCTATTTCTCTATCTATATGTCTATAATTATATTTGTCTATCTATCTATCAACCTATCTATCTATTTTACAATCTGTATAGCTATCTATCTATCTATCTAATTTATCTAGTTGTATAACTATCTAATTCTCTAACTCTTTAACTATTAATCAGATTATTAGTATATCAGTCATTATATTTAACTTTCTATGAATCTTTCTATCTATCTAACTATCTAACTATCTATCTAGCTATCTATCAATTTATCTATCGACTATCTATCTATCTGTCAATTTATATCTATCTTTCTGCCTATCTACTTATCGGCCTATTTATTTATCTCTCTATCTTTCTATATCTATTTATGTATCTAACTATCTACCTTTTTATCTATCTTTTTATTAGGCAATTTGTCTATCTATCTATCTATCTGTCTATCTATCTATCTATCTGTTTAACTATCTCTATCTATCTTTTTGTATAAGTATATATCTAGTGATCTGTCTATTTGTCTATTTAGAATTCTATCTATCTGTCAATTTATATATCTATCTTTCTATCTATCTATCTATCTAAATGTCTATCTTACTATCATTCTATTTATTTATTTATCTATTCATCTATCAATTGATCTCTCTATCAGTATATTTGTTTATCTGTCTATCTTTTCATTTATCTGTCTGTATATATATCTATATGATTACCTATCTATCTATCTATCTGACTATCTTTAAATCTTTAAATCTATATATCAGACTATATGTCTATATATATATATATATATATATATGTCAAACTATCTATATCTTTATCTGCTTATCCTTCAATCTACTTTTTTGTCTATCTATATATATGTTTATTTGTCATTCTATAAATCTATCTATCTGTCTATTTTTTTAATAGTCTATCTATTAATCTATCTAGCTGTTTATATGTTAATGTCTAACTTTCTAATTATATATCTATTTGTCTATCTGTCTATATATATATATATATATCTTTCTATCTATCTATCGAACTATATATATGTCTATCTATCCGTCTATCAATAAATTTTCTATCTGTCGATTTGTTTATATGTTTATCTGTTTATTAGTTTATCTATCTATCTATCTATTTGTCTATCTATCCATCTATCTCTCTACCTATCTTTATATCTATTTGTGTATTTATCTATGTGTCTATCTATCTATTTGTCTATATATTTATTTTCCTAACTATCCGACTATTTAACTATCAATAGAACTATCAGTCTATTAGTAAATCTATGTATCTATTTATCTATCCATATATCTATCTCCTATCAATCGATCTATCTATCTATATGTCTACCTATCTATCTATCTATTTGTCTATCTATATATCTGCCTTTCTACTCATCTGCCTATCTAGATATTTGTTGATCAGTCTATCTTTCTATTTATCTATCGATCTATTAATCTATCTATATTTTCATCTTTCTATCAGTCTATTTGTCAATCTATTTATCTATATATCTATTTATCTATCTATCTATATGTGTGTATCAATCAATCAATCTATTTTTCTATCTCTATCGCTATCTATCTATCTTTTTATCTATTTTTCAATATATCTATTTGTCTAACTATATATCTATCTAACTATATAACTATCAATTTAAACTATCAGTCTATATATCAATCTGTTTATAATTCTCTATATCTATCTATCTATCTATCTATCTATCTTTGTATCTATCTTTTTATTAGGATATTTGTATTTCTATCAATCTATCAATCTATCTTTCTATCTATCTATCTTTCTATTTGTTTATCTATATATGTGTCTATTTATCTAACTAAATATTTATTTATCTATCTATCTACCTATGACTCTATTTGTCAATTTGGATATCTATGTTTCTGCCATTTTATATATATACCTATCAATCAATCTATTTATCTATCCTACTATCTATTAATCTATCTATCTGTTTAACTATTTATTTATCGAATTATCTATTTATCAATAAATCAATCTATCTGTCTATCGGTCGATCTTCCCATTATCAATCAGATGATTTATTTATATAACTAACTATCTATCTATCTAGCAGCCTATCTTTATATCTATATATCTATCTGACTATATGTCTATATACATATATATATATATATATATGTTAAACTATCTATATTTTTATCTGCTTATCCTCATATTTACTTTTTTTGACTGTCTATCTATATGTTTTACTATCAATTTATTAATTGATTTATCTATGTATTTGTTTAATAGTCTATCTATCTATCTAGTTATCTATATGTTAATATGTGTAACTATCTAATAATATATGTATTTTTCGATCAATCTATTTATCTATCAATCTGTCATTCTATTTATCTATCTATATTTCTATCTATTATTCTATCTATATGTCAATCTTTCTATCTATCTATCTACTATCTATCTATATGTCTATTTTTGTATCTACTTATCTGTCTGTCAACATATCTATCTATCTATCTATATATCAATTTGTCTATTTGTTTATTTTTGTATCTATCTATGTATCTGTTTATCTTTCTATTTTTTTATCTATGTGTGTGTGTGTATGTGTGTGCATATATATATATATCTTTTTATTTGTCTACCTGTTTATCTATTTGTATGTCTATTTATCTATGTGTCAATGTATATAACAGTCTATCTATCTATCTATCTTTATATCTATTTAAGTTTCTATCTATCTATATATCTCTATATCGATCTATCTGTCTATTTATCTTTCTTTATATTTGTTTATCTATCTTTATATTTGTTTATCCATCTATCCGTCTATCGATCAATATGTATATTTGTGTATCTATGTATCTATCTATATATCTATCTATCAGTGTATTTGTCTATCTGTCTATGTATCTATCTATCTATCTATATATCTAAATTATTATCTATTTATCTCTCTAACATTCAATTTGTCTATCTTTCTATCTGTCAATTTATATATTTTTTTATCTATATATATGACTATTTCTCTATTAGTTTGTCTGTCTATTTCTCTTTCTCACTATCTTACTATTTGTCTATTTGTATATCTTACTATCTTTTGATATGTCTATCTATCTATTTATCTACATATTTATCTGTTTATCAGTCTTTCTATTTATTTATGTATTTGTCTATATGTATAACTATATATATGAGAATCTATTAATTTGTTTTTCTATCTATATGTGTATCAATCTATCAGTCTATCTATCTTTCTATCAATCTATCCGTCTATCTATGTGTCGATCTATCAATCCTTCTATTTGTAAAATGTCCATTTGTCTGTCTATCTATCTATATATCTATCTATATATCTATCTAGATATCTATCTATTTGTTTATCTATGTATCTTTCTAAATAACTATTTGTCTATCACTCTAGCTATCTATCTTTTTATCTTTCTATCTTTTTATATGTTTAACTATTTATCTATCTATCAATATATCTCTCTTTATATATATTTGTTTATCAATCTATCTACCTTTTGGTTCATCTATCAATCTATATATCTATCTATCTATTTATCTGTCTATCTGAAAATATGTGTATCTATATATCTATCTATCTATTTATATTTTTGTTTATCTATCTATCTATCTATCTGTATATATGGCTATTTATTTATCTGTCTATCTGTCTCTCTTGGTATCTATCTATCTATCTATCTATCTATGTCTTTGTGACTATGTGTCTAGGTGTCTATGTATCTATGTCTCCATGTGTCTAAATGTATATGTGTCTATGAGTGTATGTGTCTATGTGTATATGTGTATATGTATCTATTTCTCTCAGGGTCTAGGTGTCTATCTGTCTATTATATATCTACCTATGTATATATCTTCCTATATAGATATATCTATCTGTGTATCAAACTTTCTACATATATATTAATCTATCTATCTATCAATCAATCTATCTATCTATCTTTCTACATATATAGATATATCTATATATGTATCAAACTTTCTATATATCTATTTATTTGTGGCTCTATATATTTTTATATGTTTCTATTTATCTTTCTATCTACTTGCCTACCTAAATGTCTATTTATTTTTTATTTTATCTATTAGTATATAATTCTATTAGTATATGTGTCTATCTATTTATCTGTCTATCTATCGATCAATCTATCTATCAATCTAAAAGTCTACTTGTCTATCTGTCTACCTACCTACCTATCTATCTAACTATCTTTTTTCAATCACTCTATTCATCAATTAGACTATTAGTCTATCTATCTATTTATCTAACTATCTAAACGTTTATATCTCTAACTAACTATCTGTCTATCTATCTATCTCTCTTTATATTTATCTATCTATCTCAAAGTATATTTCTAAAACAATCTTTTAGTATATAATTCTATTAGTATATGTGGCTATCTATTTATCTATCTATCTATCAATTAATCTATCTGTCTACCTGTCTATCTGTCTAATAGTCTACTTGTCTATCTGTCAACCTTTCTATCTATCTATCTATCTATCTATCTTCCTATCTATCTATCCATATATCTATCTATATATATTTATGTATTTCTATCTATCAATCATTCTATCTATCTATGTATCTATATATCTATCTATCAATATATATGTTTATCAATAAATCAATTAATCAATCAATATGGATATCTATATTTCTATATATCTATCAATTTTTGAATCTATCTATATGTTTATCTATCCATCATTTTATCTGTGTATTTGTTGATTTGTGTCTATATTTATCTATCTATCTATGTGTCTGTCTATCTAACTTTTTGTTTTTCTATATTTGTATTTATTTGTCTATCTTTCTATCTATTTATTTATATATAATAAGATGTATTTATTTATCTATCTATTGTCTATCTTTCTATCTATTCATCTATCTTTTTATCTGTCTTTCATGTAATTCTTTATATTTTTCTATCTATTTTTATATGAATCTATCTATCTATCTATCTGTCTGTCTATCTGTCAAACTATCTATCTGTCTATTTGTCTATATATCTATCTTACTAATTGTATATTTATCTATTTGTCCATCTCTCTATGTATCTATCTATCTGTATAATTGTAGAATTGTCTTTCTATAAATCAATCAATTTATCTATTTATCTATCTATTTATCTATTTGTCTATTTGTCAATCTGCCTATTTCTATATCTATCTATTTGTATATCTATCTATCTAACCATCTATTTATTTTTCTATCTATCTATATATATATCTATCAATCTATATATTTATGTATATATGTGTGTGTCTATTTATCTATCTATCTATTTTTCTAACTGTCTATATGTCTATCTTTCTATACGTCTACTTTTCATTATATCTATCTGTCTATCTATCATATCTCTATCTATATGTTAATCTATCTATCTATATAACTATCTTTGTCTCTCTCTATCTTTCTATATATCTATCTATCTTTCGATCTATCTATATGTCTATCTATATATATGTCTATTTGTTAATCTATCTATTTTTCTATCTGTATGTATATCTATTTATTTGAATTTTTTTATTTCTATCTTTTATCTATATATCTATCTATCTATCTATCTGTCTAAGTGCTATTTATCTATATATATTTATGTCTATTTATATTTTTTTCCTTTTTTTTGATCCATTTATCTATATAACTATCTTTTTGTCTATCAGTAAATCTATCTTTCTTTATATCTATCTATCTATCTATCTATCTGTCTAATAGTCTATCTATCTAATTATCTATATATCTATATGTGTTTTTATTTGTTTATCTATCTATCTTTCTATATATAAATATAAATATAAATAAATAAATAAATAAATAAATATATATATATATATATATATATATATATATATATATATATATATATATCTATTTGTCTATTTGCCTATTTGTGTGTGTGTGTGTGTGTGTGTATTTGTCTATTTTCCTATTTGTGTGTGTGTGTGTGTGTATCTATCTATCTATACATCTATATTAGTATCTATCTACTTGTCTATCTGTTTATTTGTTATCTGTCTAACTATCTATATGATTTTTTTCTATCTATATATCTATCTATCAATGTATCCGCCTATCCATATATCTGTCTAACTATCTATGTAATTTTTGTATCTATCTATCTATCTATCTTTATATTTATCTATCATTTTGTTTATTTTTCTAATAGTCGATCTCTCTATATTTCTATCTATCTATCTAATTGTTTAATTGTATTTTTGCCTATTAGTCATTCATTAAATGTATCTATCTATCTATATATCTGCATGTGTATTTATCTATCTATTTTTATATTTATCTATCTAACTATCCAAAGGTTTTTCTATCTAACTAACTATCTGTCTGTCTGTCTGTCTATTTCTATCTGTCTATATATCTATATATGTATCTATCTATACATCTTTATATCAATATGTGTCTATCTTTTAATCTATATATCTATCTATCTAATTGTCTAAATATATTTTCTATGTATTAGAATATCAGTAAATCTATATACTTGTCTATCTCTCTATATATCTATGTACTATCCATATATCTGTCTATCTATCTTTTATATATCTATCTAACTATCTATATATCTATCTTAATTATATCTCTAACTATCTATTTGTCTATCAATCTATTAATCCATCAATCAATTTGTCTATCTATCTATCTGTCTATTTATCTATCTATTTATCTATCTATTTATGTAACTATCTTTCTATTTGTCGAACTATCTATATGTCAATTATTAATCTATCTATATGTCTATCTATCTATTTATTTATCTATCTATCTATTTTTATAATTATCTAACTATCTATTTATATGTCTATCTATTTGTATTTATATCTATCTTTCTTTCTATTAGTCTATCTATCTATTTATCTATATTTTTGTTAATCAATTCATCTATATATTTATTTTGCTATCTATCTATCTATATATCTATCTATCTATCTAATTGTCTATCTAGCTAGTTATCTGTCTGTCTATCTATCTTTTTTTTATATCAGTCTATTAATCTATCTAACTAACTATCTGTCTATGTGTATATTTGAATATATGTATATCTATCTATCTATATATTTTTCTATCAATCTATCAATATATATTTGTCAATCTCACAATCAATATATCTAGCTATTTATCTATCTAACTGTCTATAAATATATCTTTCTATCTATCTATTTGTTTAACTTTATATTTATCTATTTCTCTATTTACCTATCTCTCTATCTACTTATATATCTATTTGGTTATCTGTATGTCTGTCTCTCATTGTATCTATCAATCTATCTCTATCTATATGTCTACATTTCTATGTTTCTATGTATCTATGTCTATATGTCTCTATGTGTCAATGTGTCTATGTGTTATTGTGTCTATGTGTCTATGTATCTATGTATTTATCTATCAATCTATCTATATAATTGTCAATCTATATATCTATCTGTTTATCTATCTATCTATCTATCTACATATCTCTCTATTTGTCCATATGTATATCTGTCTATATTTCTAATTATCTATCTATCTACATGTTTATATATCTATTTATTTATTTATTTATTTTTATATCTATCTATCTTTATATCTGTCTATCTGTCTATTTATCTTTCTATCAAGGTTTGTATCTGTCGATTTATCTAGCTATCTATTAGTCTATCTGTCTATCTATTAAATTGTCT